>CM046657.1:18648290-18681490 GCA_025594165.1 Tamias sibiricus | reverse complement strand
TTTTATTGATGGGAGCCCACCTTACTTGAGGGTGTGCCTGTCTTAGGTTGTCCCCCTCTGGGAATCTTACCAGTCTCTGGCTACCACCCTAGCACTTCAGGTGGACTTACCCAAGGCCAGCAAGCCGTGGCCGAGGGGAAGACATGGGACAGGACAGTAGCATTTGAGAAGGCTTCCCATAGATGATTTAGACCTCCACATCCTGTCAAGGACTATGGCCTAGTTCATAGGGCCCCCAATCAGCATTGCTGAGGGCAGCATATTGTTGGTGGACCACCATAAGCTGTACCAATTTGGCCTTGTCCTTAAAGAAGATGCCACTAAGATGCCACAACATATACTAACACTATTGGTCTGTCCTTTTTTTTTTGAAAATTCATAGAAGATTCATTCATAGCATCAGCCTCAAATCCCTACTCTGAGAATGACTGAATGGGCTGAAAAGAGGCTCAATGGCAAACACGCGAAAGCACTTGCCTCCCATTCCCAAAGCCATGGGTTCGATCCCAGTTCCAAAAAAAAAAAAAAAAAAAAAAAAAAAAAAAAAATGTAGGTCAGCAAAAAGAAAAGAAAAAAAAAAAAGAAAATAAATAAACTTTATCAATATGTAAATCCTATTCAATGGAAAAGATAGTGGAATGAAACACATACATTATTACTGTATGTATATATGTGACTACCTGACCAATAGGATTCTGCAACATGTATACTTAGAAAAATGAGTAATTATATCCCATCTATGTATGATATATCACAGTGCATAAATCCATTCTACTGTCATGTATAACTAATTAAAACAAATAAAAAATTTTAAAAAAATACCTTCTCTGCGTTGTGCAGGATCTCTATCAAGTGACCCCTTACCTTTACCTCTTCACAACAATTCTTTCCAAAAGTTGAGAGTCAGGGACCATGTTTTAGTCATCTCTTTTTTCAGGTATGCCAGATGTGAGGTGGATGTGTGGGTTATAATCCGTATGAGGATCAAGGTCTGATTTGGGGCCAGCTTGGGAAGCATTGCAGGTAATATCACATAATAATACCTAGGTAAAATTAAAATGCATGTCTGAACAAATGACCTAGAACAAAAAAAAAAATGTTATGATTAAAGGCCAAGGGAAGCAATAGGGCTGGGGTTGTGGCTCAGTGGTAGAGTGCTTGCCTCCCACATGGGAGGAAGCATGGGTTTGATTCTCAGCACCACATACAAATAAATGAATAAAATAAAGGTCCAGAGCCATCTGCGTGAGCTCAGGCCTGGCTCAGATCATCTTTGTGACCTGGGCAGAAGCCTGGGCCCAGGATAAACCTGGGTCCATCCTGCACCAGCAGACACCCACTGGAGCTCAAGCCTGCAACCCAGACCAGCCTCTCAGACCTGGGCAGGAGCCTGGACACAGGGTAGGCCTGGGTCCATGGCACCACAGACAGGCCCCCGCCAGATCTCAGGCTCAGGCCAGGTCCACCTGCCAACCTGTGCAGGAGCTGAGGCTCAGGTTTCATCCACCCACCAGCAGACCCACGCCAGAGCTGAGGCGCTGCCTAGGAATGCCTCCACCCACAGGCAGAAACCCGCCTGAGTTCAAGCCAGGCCCAGATCTGCAGCCCTGACCTGCTTGCGAGCCGCGGCCAGGGTAGGCCTGGGTCTATCCTGCCATCCACAGACCCCCGCTGGAGCTGAGGCCCAGCAGCACCTGCCCCAGCAAAGGCTCCACCAAGATCCACTAGCTGACATGCATGGGAAGCCAAGCACAGGTAGGCCTGGCTCCATCCCACCACTGGACAGACCCTTGATGGAGCTCAGGCCAGGCCCAGGACTGCTTCTGCTAAACAGCAAACAAGCGCCACAGCTCGGGCTTGGCTCAGATCCACCGCAGCGACCTGCACAGGAGCCAGGGCCCAGGGTATTCTTAGGTCCATCCCGTGAACTGCTGACCCCCGCCAGGGTTCAGGCTCCTCTCAGGACCACATTTGCCCACCGGCAGAATACTGCAGGAGCTCAGGCCCGGTTTAGATCCTCAACATCCGGATCTGGGGAGCCGGGACAAAGGGTAGCCCAGGGTCCATCCAGCTATCCACAGACACCCGCAGGAGCTCAGGCTTGGCCCTGGACTGCCTATGTCCACCAGAGCTAAGGCATCACCCAGATCTGCCTCGCAGACCTGCGTGGGAGCCCAGGCACAGGGCAGGCCTAGTTCCATCCTGACACACGCTGGAGTTCAGGCCCAGCCCAGGAATGCCTCTGATCAACAGTAGACCCCCGCCAAAGTTCAGATCCAGGCGAGATCTGACCCCGCCAAACTGCACCAGAGCCCGGCCACAGGGTAAGCCTGAGTTCTACCCTCCGGCCGCCAGCTGACTCCTGCAGGAGCTAAGGCTTGGCCCCGAAATACACCTCCTGCCACCGCAGACAGCCGCGAGAGCTCAAAATCAGCCCAGATCTGCCTCGACGACTTGCGCAGGAGCCCTGGCATAGGTTATCCCCGGGTCCATCCCCACCAGCAGAACCCCGCAGAACCCCTCGAAGCTCAGGCACAGCACATGACCACCTCCGCCCGCCTGCAGAACACACCGGAACTGAAACCTGACTCAGATCCGCAGAGTGGATCTGCCGGGGACTTGGAGTTCAAGGTACAATGGGTCTGTTCACCACAGACCCCCACCAGAGCTAAGAGGCCTACCTCAGATCTGCCCCGCGGACTTGCACAGGATTGGTCGCACCACAGGTAGGCTCGGGTCCAACCTTCAATGGCAGACACCCGCCACAGCGCAGGACCACCTCAGCCCACTCACATTGCCTTCAGTGCAGGCTCAGCTCGACATCCTCCTCACCCATCTGAGTGGGAGCCTGGGCAAGGGTAGCTCCGGGTCCACTGCGCAACCGGCAGACCCCGCTGGACCTCAGTCTCCACCCAGGATTGCCTCTGCCCAATGGCAGACACCTGCTGGAACTCAGGCCTCAATCCAGATCCACTTGCAGACCTGCGAGAGCCACGTACCTGGGTAGGCCCGGGTCCATCCTGAGACCAGTAGACCATCGCCAGAGCTCAGGCTCAGCCCCAGATTGCCTCCACCCACCAGCAGACACATGCCAGAGAGCTCAGAACTCAGCCAGATCTGCCCCTGGGACCTGTACCCGCAAGTCCGGCCCCAGGGCAGGGCTGGGTCCTAACTGCATTCCAGCTAGACTCCTGCAGGAGCTGAGGCTTGGCCCCAAACTGACCCCTGCCACTGGCAAACACCAGGAGAGCCTAGATCAGCCCAGATCTGTCTCAACCATCTAAGTGGAAGCCCTGGCATCGGATATCCCTGGGCCCATCCTGCCACTGGCAGATCCCCGAAGCTCAGGCTTGCCCAGACGGGGACCTACTCGAGCAGGGGCCCAGGGGAGACCCGGGTCATCACTTGCCCGAGACCCTGCCATGAGCTCAAGCTTGGCCCAGACCACCTCTGCCCAGCAGCAGACACCCACCCCCACCTACCCCCAGGGTAGGCCAGGGTCTATCCCTCACCTGCAGACACTTTCAGGAGTTCAGGCACAGTCAGGACTGCCTCTGCTCACCAGCAGACACTCCCTGGAGCTCAGGCCACAGCCCAGATAAGCCCTGCTGCGGCCCTGCACCAGGAGCAGGTCCCAGGGTAGCTGGGATCCATCCTCAGCCACCGGCAGACCCCTGCCTGGATCCCAGGCTGGGCCCAGGACTGCCTCCTCCCACCAGCAGATATCCACCCAGAACTCAGCCCTGGCCCAGGTCTGTTGGGCGGACTTGGGGGCGAGCGAGGACCCAGGGTAGGCCCGGGTTCTACCCACCACCAGATGACTCCTGTGGAAACTAAGGCTCATCCCAAAACTGATTCCGCCCAATGGCAGACATCTGCAGTAGTTCAGGATCAGCCCAGATCTGCCTCAAGGACCTGTGTGGGAGCCCTGGCATAGGTTATCACCAGGCCCATCCTACCACTAGCAAACCCCCACCAAAGCTCTGGCAAGTCTCACCAGCCGACACAGGCCCAGACCTCAAGCGATCCACCTCAATGACCTGTGCAGGAGCCCTGACCCAGGATAGGCCTAGTCATTGTGCCACCATCAGACCCCCGCCCAGGCCTGCCACCACCCACCGGCAGACACTTGATGGACCTCAGGCCTGGCCCAGATCCGCCTCACCGACCTGCACGGGAGCCAATTCCATGCCAATACGGCAGACCCCCACTGGAACTCAGGCTTGGCCAAGGGCTGCCTTCACCCACCAACAGACATCCCCCCCCCTCCCCGGGGAGATCAGGATTGGCCCAAATCTGCCCCGACGACCTCTGCAGGAGCCCGGGCAGAGTATCCCCTGGGTCCCTCCCTCCACCGACAAAACCCCGCCAAATCTCAGGCAGGGTAATTTTTTATTCCTTATGCATCTCAGAACTTTCACTAATAGAAATTAAAATTAACAAATTGAAATGTAACAATACCTCTGAAACCGGAGTTCTGAAATGAAAATCCACTACTTCTGCAGGAAGGTGGGGGTCTGCGCGAGGGGCAGGCCTCTGCAGCTGAGCGGAGTCCTCGCTCCTAAAGGCGGGCTCTGCCATCCAGCGTTGCAGCAGACCCCAATAGATCATCAACTGTTCCTTCTTCCTTCTCCTCTCCCAAGTCTCTTCTGAGCCGAAGAATCACATCCAGGTACCAGGATTCATGAAACCGATCCAGATGGAACTCCCGTGCAGCAATCCAACAGCCTTGGCAGCTTCTCTCCGTAAACACACGCCTGCAAGGTGCTTTATATAGCACTTAGTCCACTGCTATTGGTCAAGCTTATGCTAATTAGGATTTGAAAAAGTACCAATGCTATTGGTCCAAAGTTATGATAATTACGTTTGACACGTACTAATGCTATTGGTTCCTTTTTTTTTTTTTAATATTCGTAGCAGATTCATTCATAACATCAGCCCCAAATTCCCATGCTGAGAATGAATGAATGGGCTGGGAAATGGCTCAATGGCAAAGAGGGGAAGTGCTTGCCTCCCATTCCTGAAGTCCTGGGTTCGATCCCTGTTCCACAAAAAAACAAAAATAAAATAAAAATAAACATAAAAAAAAACAGATAAAGGAACACCACCAAAAATAAAAAGAAAAAAAAGGAAATAAACAAATTTATCAATACATAAATCCTTATCCATAAATGCTCTGCATTCTGCAGGATCTCTGTCAAGTGACTCCTTATCCTTTACCTCTTCAAAACAATTCTTTCGGAAAGTTGAGAGTCAGGGACCATGTCTTAGTCATCTCTCTTCTGCAGTTATGCCAGATGTGAGGTGATGTGTGGGATAATATCCGGATGAGGATCAAGGTCTGATTTGGGGTCAGCTTGGGAAGCATAGCAGGTAAATATCACATAATAACTACTTGGTAAAATTCAAATGCCTGCATGAACAAATGATCTAGAACAAAAATAAATTATGATTAAAGGTCAAGAAGAAGCAAATAGGGCTGGGGTTGTGATAGAGCACTTGCCTCAAGCATGTGATGTACTGGGTTCGATTCTCAGCACCACATACAAATAAATGAATAAAATAAAGGTCCAGAGACACCTGCCCGAGCTCAGGCCCGGCCATGACCATGCCTCTGCCCACTGGTAGACAACTCTAGAGCTCAGGATTGACCCAGATCAGCTTCACAGACTTGCGTTGGAGCCATGGCATAGGTAACCCCCTGGCCCATCCCCACCACAGCTGGGGTTCAGGCCCGGCCCAGATCTGCCTGGCCGACCTGTGTGGAGCCAGGGCACAGGGTAGGCCCAAGTCCATCCTGCCACTGGCAGACCACTTCGGAATCTCAGGCCCTGCCCAGGTCCTCCTGGTGACCTGCGCTGGATGCGGCTCCCAATAGAGCCCTGAGTCTATCCTGCCACTGCCAGACCCTTGCCGGAGCTCTTGCTTGGCACAGGACGCCTCCACCCAGCAGCAGACACCCGCCAGAGCTCTGTCCTGGTCCAGACCGCCTGGCCGACCTGCACAGTAGCCGCTACCCAGGATAGGCCCATGTCCATCCGGCCACCTGCAGATCTCCACTAGAGCTCAGGCTCGACACAGGACCACCTCCGTCAACCAGCAGACCCCTCCCAGAGCTCAGGCTCAGCCCAGATTGGCCCTGCCAACTTGCACAGGGAGCCAGGGCCAAGGTACCGCAGGGTACATCCTGTACCAGCAGACCCCGCTGAAGCTCAGGCCCAGCCCAGGCCCAGACCAGATCAGCCTCAATGACCAGTGCAGGAGCTGTGGCCCTTTGTAGGCCCAGGTCCATTTTCGCCACCAAAAGACCTCAGCCAGAGCTCAGGCTCTGCCCAGGATGGCCTCTGCCCACCTGCAGACACCCGCCCGAGCTCAGGCTCAGCCCAGATCCCCCTTACTGACCTTTCCTGAAGGCAGGGCCCAGTATAGGCCTGGGTCCATCCTGTTCCCAGCACACCCCTGCCAGAGCTCAGGCCCAGCCCATATCTTCCTGCTGACCTGCACCCCAGGGTAGACCCGGGTACATCCCTCACCAGCAGACACCCCCAGGAGCTCAGGCTCAGCCCATGACCTCCTCCACCCACTGGCAGAAACCCACCAGAGCTCCTGCTCAGCCCAGATTCTCCTCGCAGACCTGCACATGAGCCTGGGCACAGGGTAGGCACAGGGTAGCCCCAGGTCCATCCCGCCACCAAAATTTTTAAAAAATTCATTTTTCTATATACATCACTAAAAAGTCTTAGCTGAGTATAATATTTAGGTTTCATTCTTTTCTACTTAAAATGTCTGTAGGCATTTTTTAATCATGTTGATCTCGGAAACTGATTTGGAAATGTCCAGGGCCTGTCTTAAGGACTCCTTGATTGCATCACCTACACCACACAGTGCCCAAGTAGTATTAGTATAGGTATTGGAGGATGAATCTCAGATACTTCATGGAATAGCTCTCAGATTATGGTGTCATTCTAATCCAGTTTTTTTTTTTTTTTTTTTTTTTTTTTTTTTTACATTTGTTGAACTCAGAGGACACTAACATTTCATCATATTTTGTATTTTATTAGAGCACAATTTCAGTTGCTAAGTTTAACCATAAAGTGATTTTTGAATACAACAGCGATCCTCTTCATCACATCCCAATTTGGGTATTACAGGCATGCGCAAATCCAGGCAGATTTTTTTTTTTAATAGAAAGTTTACCTCTTGCCTTAAGGTCCAATAATTCCACCTATTTGTTCTTAATATTCTGCATAATTTGTGTGCAAATATAGTGTGATCATTTGGCTTCAAGTCATCCTTTGTAAAAATTTTCTTTTTTTATATTTTTGAAATTTTTCTGTTCTATGCTTTGTTGTCTTCAGGAATATCATTTTTGAACATTTGACCACTTTTTTATCTTCTGTAAATATTACTTTTTGCTACAATGGGTTTATATTTTTATTTTTGTATGGTGTGATTTGCTTTCCAAGCTCTGCTTTTTAATGTCTTCTGCAGTATATATTCTGTTGCTCTTTATTTCAAATTTCATTTTCATCTGAGAAATAACTGTTTTGATGTCTTCAATTTCTTTCCTGAAAGGGGAATTCATATTTTGTCTGTTACCTTTGATTTCCCCTCTTACATCTTTCCTGAATTCTTTACCCAGAATCCACATACTCTTTGCATTCTTTTTCAGAGTATCATTTGATATAAATTTGTTTCTGCTTATTGGAGGCAGTTCATTCCTGAAATGTATTATTTTTCTGATCCTTGCTTCTGTCCTGTTTTCTCTATTTGGGACAAGCAGATTACCTATAGAGATTCTGCTTGTTGCCCTTGGACATTTAGGCCACATATTTTAGGTCATTATTTAGCAACTATCACTGATCTGGTGAATTTTGTCAGCACCTTCAAGAAAGATGATCCTCTGTCTTTGCCATCCTAACTGCATCTTGAACTTTTTTTTTTTTTGTTTTTTTTTTTTTTTTTTTTTGTTTTGTTTTGTTTTGTTAAGAGTCTTAATGGGACATCACAGAGATGGCCAATGTGTGTCATTTTCTTTAGGTCAGCCTCTTCTGCTTATCTGGGAAATGAAAGTTGACCCTTGTCTTCCTCATCCCAAGGATCACTAGTTAGGCCTATTTGAATTTGCCAGTTACTTTTAAGAAGTTTCATCTTGGTCAATATCTAGAGAGGAATTGTCCACAGTTTCTTTTCTCACTTTGTACCTGTTGAATCATATTTTGCAGTAGTCTGTTTAGGTTTTCTTGTGAGGTCATTAGCACTTCCTAATATTACAATTTTATTTATTTTACAATTTTATCTTATTTTTAATTATTTCACTAATTTTATAAGTGGCAATGTAAGAAACAAACAAATTATGTTTAAAAACAGAGTATTTGTTTTGATGCACAAATATTTGTACTGGTTTTTCAGTTACCAGTTCTCAAAGTGTTTTCAATTCTTAGGGACAAGTATATTTATGTCAAACAATTCTGTATTCCAATTTTGAATTATTCACTTGCCAGCTGTGGTTTTTCTAAATCATTTAATTTTTCTCAGTGTTAAAAGGATAAAAATTCCTACTTACTAAACGAGGCTATTTTGTGAAAATCAAACAGAATAAGACCCATGAAAGCTTGGAATGCTACCAGTCCCAATGCACATAATCAGGTACAGTCAATATTAACATTTTACATACAGCAAAGTAATCCCACTGTGGTTTATAGAGGACCATTTTCTTTTCACTTGAGCTATTTCCAGATGAACTCCTATTTTCTTACTAAGTATGAGAGAAATAAACAAAAGTATAAGTCAACAGTTGTCTTAGAAAACATGTTCCTGATGTTTGCCCAGATGATGAAACTGCCGGTTGTTTCTGAGCACTTGCAGGGCAGCAGAAGTGCAGTGGATGAGAACTGCAGTGGAATCGGGCAGGGGTGGGTAGGGGGTGTATGTCTAGAATGAGCCACTGTGTGCTTATAAGAAAAAATAATGGCCAACTGAAGGGTGGTGAGGACTTCATTTCAGAGGGTGTTGTTGAGACGAAGGAATGATAAAACAGAGATGGGTCAGGTCAAAGTGCATACAATTTATAATGTATGTTTTTGGTCATGAATTGGATTTCCTTGAATGCTTTCAAAAGATGCAAGTAAGCATTAGAACTATTTTAATGGCTTTGGGTGAGGAACCATGCTCTTTGTCATACTCTGGGGCACAAGGCTTTGGGAGGATGCAATCATGTCTCCTCCTGTCTACTCTCAGTTCTTCTCCACTGTGGCTGTGCTGTGTCCTGGGAAGCTGATCCTCACCTCTGAGCAATGGGGAGCTTCATCAAGCAAGGAGCAGGAAGGAGGAGAGTGAGGGTGGGGACTTACTGCTCTTTCTTCCTAAAGGTCACTGTGGATCAGTTTTGTCCCTTGTCTGCAGTCACAGTTCCTATGAAGGGGCCTCCAGGGACTCCAGGTTTGAGTCACCTCTCCCTCTCCTCTCCTGCCTTCTTGCCACAGGCAGCCTGTGTCCTGCCTTACCTGCATCTTGGTCTCCAGGATACTGTTGCTATCTGATGTGGTTCCTGGACAACCTCCATAGATTCCTGAAAATAGCTGGTAATAGTTTCTTTATTTATTTATTTGAACCACTTCTCAACTTACCCACTTTAAATGTGTTGTCTTCCTTATCCGCTGGAACCCTGGTTTCAGAACCACATAAAGCCTTGGACATATTTGGTTTACAGAATCATTTTTAATAGCATTTGGAAAACCCCTACAAAACACACAGATGTCCTAGTGGCTAGATAGCTCCATCAGCTGAATTGGGTGGAACATTTATTTTTGGCCATTCTTTATGCTGGAGCCAGGAGCCTAGCAAGTCAGAGAGCTGGAGCTGTCCCTTGGTGCCAGTGGGAGGGCCAGTCTTGGGGGTGGGGTGAAGGATACAGACTTTCCTGAGCACCAACTTCATGTTGGTAACAGTGTTCAACACTTCATTATCCTACATCATCCTAAAAGAAAGGTACCTTCTCCTTCAACTTATGCATGTGTATCATGAAGGTGAGACTTGTTTGTCCAGTATCTCTGAATTATAAATGGCAGTTATGATCAAACCATTTTGATCTCCAGCCACCAAAAGTTGGTTGCCCACATTTGTAGTACCTCAAAATACATAGAAGCTCTTAAAAAAATACAGTTTGCAAGGATTATTTCTGATCTACTGAAGAAACCTCTGGGTGCAACCTTTGGGTAGGTTTTATAAGCCCCCAGGGAACTCTCATTTTCAGCCAGTTGGTAAGGACTGAGCTGAAGTTATTTCACTAAGAGTATTTATTCTGATTTTTCTCTCTAGGTTACTTTTTTAAAAGATCATGAATTTTAGCAATTGGTCATGAATTAAAGGCAATATGAATTATTTCCTAATATACTTTACTAGAAATAGTTTATCTCTATTATTGTTATCTATTATTATATTATTATCTTTTATTATCTTATTAACTTTATTATGATCAGAATATGATTTCAGATTCCATGAAAATACATTGAGACTAAATTAATAATATTGATAAAAAAGAAATAAACTCAGGTATTATATTTTAAAAAGGATGCAATAAAATAAGAATATTGTACAATTGGCATTTAATATATGCTTTTATTAATCTCATAATCTCTTTCATATTTGTGCACCATAGATAATATCTCTATTGTGGGTACTTTCCACATTTTGGAGGGTGAAGAAGAAAACATTATATAAACCCTTAGTACCTGTACTGAATTTTATTTATGTCATCAAATCATAAACCATATAAATTTTCACTGGTTACTTTTGATTTCCCCATTTTTTTTCAGTAAGATAAATCCATCTTGCTTAACATCAAAGTAGTATTTATCAAATATTATGTGTGAAATGTTTATCAGTCACTGAATTCTAAGATGATACAAAATGAAAGCATCAATAAAATACAGGTAAAAATGAACCACTTTTATAGGGGCTCATAACATGTGTAGATACCAATGAAAATGTGTCATTTCATCAACTATTGGGAATCTAGTGTCTGATCATACTTACCTATGAATAGATGCTAAATTTTGGCTTTATGTGGCTATGTTGGATCATTATTACATGATATAACAAATGATTGCATGGAGTTTTCTTAGAGGTATATTTAAATTTAAAAATCTATCACAAATATTTACCCCAAGAGGAATTTTTGGGAAGATTTCAGAAGTCAACAACTGCCATTCAGAAATTGCAATCTGAAAGGATCTGGGTGATAGGAATTACAGTATCCTTTCCCTATCCTTTTGGGACATGGAATAAGAAGTGAGCAAGGAATAAGGAGTGAAACTTTTCCTGAGTTTCAGTACTTGGAAGGGAGATCTAAGCAAGAGGAGGTACAAAATAATGACTCTGAAACTTTTTTTTTTCATTAACGATCAATGGTTGCTTTTGTAAATCTTGAGAATATTTAATCTAAATATTTTATCTTAAGCATTTATATTGTTTACTTTAAATATGCAAACATGAAAATGTCTTATCCTTGGCATTTATAATATAAAAAAAAAGTACAAAGTTATTTCTTGCATGACCATCAAGGAAAGTTTTTCCCACAATGTGAAACTGAAGATTAGCATTGACTTTAGCATGTCCACATCTGTTTGTCCTGTGGAACATGCCCAGGCCTCTGGAATGGCTGATATCAAATGAATGCCTGAGCTCACTGCTTCTGGGGAGAATCATGTAGCCAAAAACCAGGGAGCTGAAATGAACATCATCCCTCCGTGACTCCCCCCAAGCCCAGATATGCCTAATGAAACATATAAAGACGTATTCATTTTCTGTGCATCTTTTTTGCAAGGATCTCACATCAGAGAGGCTGTGGGCAAGACTCCTACATTTCCCCAGTTCAACAAAACCCGCTAATTACCCATCTATTTTTAGGGTGACAATCTCTCTTTATTTGAAATTCAATAGGAAAAAATAATTTTGCCTCTAAAGCATTATGAAAGTGAAAATCAACTAAGGCTAATTTGAAATATGCAAAGCTGATAGCCACCCTTGTCAGGAAGGAATCATTTGCTTATTATTTTTGAGGCCACTGTCATATTTCCTTCCCCACTTTGGGAAAAAGAGGGTAGTATAATGGTTTATTTTGGAAATGTAAGACATGTGCTGATGAGTATAATTATATAGTGACATCTTGGGAAATGTTATTTGGATGCCGCTTACAGCTAATTCATATAATTGTTTAAAGATGCTACATTCACATTGGTTTTCCTTTGCTTTCATTCCTCCCACACCCCCATTTCTTTAAAACTGCTATTGGTTTAAGTACCTCAAAGGTTTTTCTCTACAAAATGCAACCAGTTGAATTAAAACTTCTTGCAACAGACAGAAGCTAAAGGTAAATCTCTTTAAATATTTTCCAAAATCCTCTAATTGCCTCTTGCAAAACTTTTGCTTTGTTTTTGGTGCTTAAGTTGTATCCTATTGTAAGACAGGGTGAATCTTAGAAGCCTTTGCCTTTTTGCCCTTTGCTGAGGGCAGATGTCATTTTTCCCCACATTCTGATCTGAAATAAAATGAACATGATTTTTTTTTTTAGAAAAAACAAGTTAAATTATTCATTTTCCACTATCTGAATATCTCTGCCTCTAAGTAAGAAATCAATTTGGGGGCAGAGACAGGAAAAGAGCAATCACAATGGTGGGCATGATGTGAGATGCTAAGGGGCCAATCACTCTCTTGAGGAGTTAGGGATGCTCCCTGGGGAAGTAACTTCTTTGCTGAGACAACTGGAACAATAGATGCTATCCAGAGAAGGGATGGGGCCAGGAAGAGTACTGTAAGCAGAGGGAACAGGGTTCCAACAAGAAGGAAATGGGAGGACAGGATGTATTGGGGCTCCTGCAAGGTGGTGGGTAGGGTGAAGTTTCTGGAGGTAAATTCAACCCTTTTCCGGAATGTCTTAACACGTGGCCAAGTGTGTCCATCTCCATTGCATTGTCTAATTTTATTTCTGCCATCTTTTAGCACAATGAACACAAGTTAATGAGTTGGAGGGAGAATCACTGTCTTTATCACCCTATTAGTGTGTTGCAGTGAACTTGGGGAAGAGAGGCAGCTGAAGATTTGCAGAGAAAATCAAAACACAGTGGTCACTGATACTCCCTTGGGAACAGTCCTGAAAGCTGTGTGCAGAGAAGCTCTGAGGGCCCAGCAGATGGGCACTGCCATGCCAGCACCTGCAGGTGTCACTTGCTGGATTCTCACCTGATACAGAATCAAGCTTTCTGTTTTCCTGAAATGTGGTAAGATTTTCAAATTCAATGGTGAATTGAACTATTTTTTACTTGAGATAAATTGAAATTTAGTTTTTACTTGAGATATAAATAACGTGGATTTGAGTGTCAGTTATCCATTCCAAAGACAGATTTCAACTGTGTATTAAAAAAATTATATAAAATTATTCTCTCCTCCCCTCTACTCCTTTTTTTGTCCCCTTCCTCCTCCTGTTGGTGTTTTCTTCTTTCTTCCTCTCCTGCTCTCCCTGCTCCCTCCCTGAGGATCAAGTGCTGTATTGTGCTCACTCCTGTATTGTGCTCACTTTTAGCCAATATGCAAGTCATGGATCTCAGAAATCTACTTCCTCCAGCCATGCCCCAACTGCCTACCATTCAACCTCCTCCCAGTAGTCCATTCAAATTATTAATCCATCACATGGGTTAATCCACTGGTGAGGTCAGAGCCCTCAGGATCTAATAACTTCCCCAAACACCCACCTCTGGACATTGCTGTATTGAGATCAAGTCTACAACAGATGAGCTTTTGGGGGACATTCTAGATTCATACCATAATGTTGTCTGACATTACAGCACAAAATATGTGGAATAAATAATTCACTTAGACAGCTGTCACTCTAGAGAACTCAGGCTTGGGGCACATGGGGGGTAGGGAGGTCATTGTTTGTTGCCACATGCTCTTTTGCCACTGGGAGCATATTCTTTCTGGCTTCTACAGAAGGTGTTTGTAGACCAATACTCAAGCAAGCAGGCAAGTGCCCAGGCATATCTACAAGGGAGCTAAGGCAGGATAACTGGGCTGAGAGGGGCATGAGAAAATAAAGGGAAGAAGCCAAGCAGCATCCACTGCCCACCTCCTCACCTCACCTTGGGGGTGCAGGAGAAAGGGGTAAGCCTCCTTGTCCAGGCTGGGTCTTCAGCTGTATCCCCAGCTGTATGTGTAACTGGCTGAAGAGCTATGGCAGGGAAGGACATAAGTTAACTCAGCTTAAAGAGGAAAAAATGGAATAAGAATATTGGTTTCTTTGAAATGAGAGTGGACCTTCTGAGAAACACTGCAGTTGCATTCTTGTAAAAATCTTCTAGTTCTTATATGAAACTCTATTTTTTCCTGTCGCTCAGTGGAATCAAATGGGGAAAATGGAATAAAATGCACATTGTCAGAAGATAGATGGTTGGGGACTGTATTGACTGGCAAGCACACACAAAAGGAAAAAAAAGTAAGAAATCATGGAACAATGAAAATCATAAGTAAGACAGAGAATTCACTTCCAGAAAATGCTGCTATTATGAAGACATATTCTAGGATGTAATGATGGCAATTTTTTAAAAAAAGATAAACTGTAGATATCTACCATCATTTACTTTGATGATTATCATGAGAAAAATGTCATTATTAATCCCTCTGGCACTATATTTTACAACAGTCTTACTGCCTTTATTAAGCCAAATATTATGTAAGTCAATTCTTCATTTTCCTTATATACAAGATCAAGTTCAAAACAAATCACCAAATTCAGATAGATGTTAATCTCATTTAAAAAGTAAAGGCAAAAAGGTGTTATTTAATTGACTAAAAGTGCTATTTTTTTTTTTTTTTTTTCAAACAATTTCCAATTCTTGTCCTCTAGTTTAACCCAAATTATCTAGATTTAATTTGCAAACCTGATATTGCATAACACATAACTTAAAGTCCAAACATGTTTTTACATAGGCTAATTTTATTGTATTATCAGCTTCAACTCTTAATTTTAAATCAAACAATTTCACCCATTTTTTTAAGCTTCCCTTATGCTCTAGCATGAGTAATTGCTGGTGGTTATATAATAATTTAGGACAGCTCTTTCAAAGAACTAAGTTCTGCTTAAGATGTAGGAAATCCCAGAGGATGCTCTTTAGAGCATCTCACTCTGAATTTCCAAGAGAATTTGGAAACATTCTGAAAAGTTTGACAAGTTGCTAAGCACATTTGATTTTGTCTTCTCTGTTACCCACTCTTGAAAGATTTCTTGACTGTGTGTGAACTTGACTCTCAGCTGTCTTCTTCTTTCCCTCTTTTCCTTCAAATCATACAGTCCCTTTATGTTTTCTTTTTTTTTTTTTTTTTTTCAATTTTTTTTAGTTATGTACTGAGGATTCAACCATACCTTTATTTTAGAAGAGAACCTTTATGATTGGAGTGATTGGTCTTTAGTACCTTTCTAATCAATGAGTATATATTTTTAACATTTGTAATTTCTCAAACCTACTTTTCTGTACCAGAATTGGTCCACCATCAACCATGCCTTATAAGTTTCCTGACAAAAGGTTTCAAGGAAGCATGCCAGGATGTACCAAGGTTGCAGTCCCAGGAGAGCTTCCTCCATACCAAGATTAGCCCCTTAGAAATCATATGGCAAGTGTGTTATTTTTCCCCTTCCAGGCATATGGTGCTAACTCAAGTAGACATCTACCATATCAGCTGCAGTAGCTGCTGGTCTCCCCCCAAAAAAGTTTCAAAAGCAGGAGAAAGCCATGTTCATTTATAAAATTGCCCTCCAGAAGCAGAATTCCTTGACATGATAATTACTTACAATGTACACAGAGAATTGCATTATTTTCAATCTTTTCTCATTAACAAACAGGGTAAATTTTCCATTGCATGACTTTTCTGAATGTGTCTCTACCTATGGGTTAGTAAGACAACTGATTGTTCCTGACAGTTTTTCTTTCCTATTTTATAAGTCTAATTTATTTCCTTAAATGGATTGCTTTCCCTTCATCCCTGCTTTTCTTCCCTTCTCTGTCTCCTTTGCTTTCTCTCTCTCTCTCTCTCTCTCTCTCTCTCTCTCTCTCTCTCTCAGTTGATTAAAAGTAGCTTGGTTAATAGCAGAAGGTGGCTGGATGTTTGGATTTGCTATTGGTCCTGTTTACCCATTTAGTTTAAGATCAAATTTTTCTCAAATTCAATCAGAATAAATATAAGTTACACATTATAGGAGAATCATTTGCTATCTCAAGAAGGTATAGGTGAAAAGGGAAATTTGGAGGTGGCCTATACTATATTTCTGATTGACCAAAAAAAAAAAAAAAAAAAAAAAAAAGATTAAGTTTTTATTTATAGAAACAACACTGAGAAAAGTAACCAGAATAAAAGGTATTTATACTTCAACCTCTTGTTCCAAATACAGTCATCATGGTAAACTTTAAATGGAACTATCTTAATGATCAATAACTTAGAAGTTTTACTTAGCTATTTTTCTGAAATAGCCTATTAAGGCTTAGTTAAGAAATAAAGTGAGTTGGCTCCAGGAGGCAGTGGCCCTGCTGAGGCTTCTCCAGGAGTCAGCTACACCTGAAGTCTTCAAGTAGCAGCCATTCTGTTTCCCAGGTGGCATCTAGCAAGGTGTAAAGGTGCTGGGTGGTCTTCGTAGTTGCAGATTGGTGCTGCTGGCATCTAATGGGTGGAGGACAGAGGTGATGCTAAACCTCCCACCACACCTCAGATTACCCCCCACCAAAGAGAATCATCTCTCCCCCTCAAACTGTCAGCAGTTCTGCTTTGAGAGCCCTGAGCTGTGCCAAAGCTATCACAGATGTCATATGTCCTTTACTCATGTCCTCCAACAGAGTTCTTCTGGAGCTTTGGCTATAAGAATTCTTAGAAATCCTACATATTAAATTGCTTCTGGTCTGGGGGTACTTAGGGTGACATGGTTCTTGTGCTCTCCAGGATATTCTTGTAAACCCGTCTACAGGGATCCTGGTTCAGCCACTAGGATCCGTCAATAAACATATGTCTAGCCATGACCTCAGGACTGACTCCCCACCTGGTTCTGACTTGCCTCCCTTCAGCATTTTTGGGCACTTTTAAAAAATATATATTTATTTATCTTTTTTATTTTTATTTTTTAATTTAATTTAATTTGTTATACATGCTTTTAGAGTGCAATTCCTTTCATATTACATATAAAGAGCACAGTTTTCCAAGTCATTGGTTTTACACAAAATATTTTAATACCATTTAAGTTTTTATACATGTACTTAGTATATTCCAAGTCCACCATTATTAGTTGTGTGATCTTAGACTAGATGCTCGAATTCTCTGTTTCAATATACTCCCTTGCAAACTGGAGACAATAATATTCTCTACCGCACACTGTCAGTGTGAAGCTTAACTGAGTTATTTTAGATAAAGTGCTTAGGACAATACCCAGAACACATAGTCAGCCCTATACAGTTTTTATTCTCAATGCTCTAAGTGAAATACCTCCGGAGGTCTGGGGTCACAAACACAAAACAAGAAGGCATTGTCCTGCATAGTGGTATTAATATGAGAACCCAGGGGTAGACATGGGGTGGAACTTCCTCTATCTGTGGGTTTCCATTGGCTCAGGAACAGGACCAGATGGTAGTACCAAAACCTAGCCAGACCAGGGCAGGCAGGGACTGATGCCTACTGCCTGGTGTCCTTCCTGGCCTTTCTTGGAAACTCTCCCACAGAGTATAAGAGGTTTCTCTGGATAGGTAAGGCCTCCGAGCCACTACCCCAGCCCCTGTGTCCTCCACCTATCTTCAAAGCTGCTTTCTCAGTCCTGATCTACTCTGATTAATAATCTTCATGCCTAAGCCTAATTAAGATACCAATTAGTTTGCATCCGTTCATTTCAAGAGAAATGCAGACTGATCCCCCTTCTATTTGTGTATGAAATGAGTGCTCAGGGCTTTCCGTGTAGATATTTTTATTAGACTCTTTATTGTTAATGGGAATATTGAGCATAAGAAGATAGTGCATTAATACTTTCCACAAAGAATGTCATGATTGGTAGCAAAGAACACGAGGAACAATTAAGGAGACAAGAGTACCTTTTCCTCTCTTCCAGAAAAGAAAATCATCCTAGAAAACCATCAATGATTCTAAAATTTGCCCAGAATATCTTTTTTGTTTTAAGAAAGAAAAGGAGCCAGCAAGTTCCTGTTTCTCTTTCATCCAGTGCCCTCAACCTTTGGCAGTTGTAAATGCAGCCAATCCCTGTACAAATTGAAAGGACCTCTAAGGGGTCATTATTCTGTCTACTTTTCTACAGGGTTGAATTTTTCCATAATTGGAGTTTTTTTTTTTTTTTTTTTTTTTTTTTTTTTTTTTTGTTTTTAGGACTTCTAAGTGCATTTGGTGAATAAGACAAATGGGCAACCCAATAAACAAAGCTTTCTGCTTTCTCAAAATGTGGTCAGAATGTGCCAGCATCCTTGCGTGTGAGTGACAGGTCCCACTCCTGAGTGATTTTAGTCAAGTCGCTTGACCTCTCTGAGACTGTGGCTTCTCATCTGGAAAACTGACCCAAATTCTTACTCCCCAGGGCAGAGATGAGCAAAGAAAATTACACAAGCAAAGAAATGAAGCCTTCCTCAAGAGGTACATTAGCCTTATTCTTAATCAATCTAGCAGCAAATCTTGTAGAAATTTAAATGTGTATATGTAATTATGGAATGTTATTTTTTTTAATATATGCTCAGAACCCCACTAGTGATAGTAAACAGAATAAATGATGTTTATCAGGACCACAAGTGAGTGGAAGAGCCCTGGCTTTTCGGGGTTATGGCCCTGCCTGGGGAGGGTTCATTTTAAGTAATGAAACAACTGGAAGGCCTGGTTACACTCCCTGAGAGACCGTATGTTTAAATCCAGGGGCCATAAAGAGTGTTGCCTGCTGGGGTCAGAGACCAGGTTTGTTTCCCCTGGATGGGAGGAGCCAGAGCCTGAACTTCCAGAGTCTGCCTCTTTCTGCTAGCTGGAAATCTCTAATCCTCAGTTTCTTCCACCCTTACAATGGGTGTGATAGCAATGTCTATTTTCTAGGTGTCTAGGCTCCTGACACATAACAGTAGGGCCTCAATAAGTGATTCTCTCCCATACCACCCCAACTTTGAGATCTGACCATAGCAGCTACTTAAAATTTAGCCAATTCCCTTAGAATACCAGATTCAGGTTTTGCAAAGTAAAACTTCTAGACAGGGCCCTTTTGCCTTTCAAGTCTAGAAGGATTGGGGCCCAGTCTGGAGGACCTGGTTTGAGCCAGGCTGTCTGGGTGGAGGTGGACAGTCAATCTTGTCTGTTCTTCAGCCTCTGGGAACTGCCCTGTGACTTGCTGGGCTGGATCAGGCCCCCTGGGGTCATCTCTGACCACAGCCAAGCCTGCAGCTGGGTTGCAGGGGATGGTCAGGCCTCAGCTGGCCTCCCACAGCCAGCAGGACTATGGCCCCTTCTTTTATTTTGAACACAAGTCAGCAGCATCCCTCACCATTTGCTTATCACCACCATCCCCAGCCACTGTCATTGTCCTACCCCAGAGATGCCTTCGCTTCCATTCAAAAAGATTTAAATAAAATGTTGCTACAAAGTGGAATATTATCTTTTGATGAATGTTTTTTAAGCTCTTTAGGTTTTTATGGTAATTTGTGGTGTAAAATTATTTGGAGATAAGAGCCAAATTAGCTCTCCTATGCTGAGGTCGCTATGTCCTGTTATCCATGTGAGCAGTGTTTAAATATAATGCAGCATAATTGTTCATTTGAAATAGCTGTTTTTTTACTCCATTCAATGAGTCATTAAAATATTCAAGGGATAATGTAGTGAATTGGAAATGAATTTATGATATTATCCCACACATACTGTAGCACTTCAGGTAACTGAGGAGAAAGGGAGGGTGAGGAGAGAGAAGATGTGGATATAAGGCACCAGGGAGAAAAGGAGCCAGTTCCCATGGGAATGTGGTACACAGGCTTTCAGTGGGTTTATGGCAAGCCAGTGTGGAGAGGCCAGGACAGGAGGGAGAGAAAGACAGGGAATGCTGTTCTTCAAGGAGGTCTCTCTCTCTCTCTCTCTGCACTCTGAGAATCTGTGCTCCACCACAACTCCGCTGCTAACTTATTTTTATCAAATATGTGTTTATATCAGAAAGTCATTATGGAAACCAATTCTGCCATCCAACAGAATTCCTGGATCAAGCAGAAAATTTACTCAATGCCCCCCATTGAGCCAGAGCTATGAGATAGGCATGCTACTCACAGGATCAAACATCACAGAAAGGCATTAAGACCAATTGCTTGGCTGTACTCAGCACTGTGGCTCTTCAAAATAAATGAAATTAGGTTAAAATATGTATTTGATGAGTACATGTTAGGAATTTTAAATGCAGTTCTTCTGAGGCCCACTTGGAAAGACAAGGCCAATATATAGGAAATACCTCAAGAGATGCTCTGTGGTATGGCACTAACTCCAACTGGCCCTGTGTACTCACAGAGCTGTGAGGCTTGGGAGCATAGAAACACTTTCAGTAGGCAACCTTTCCCCCTTCAAGGCTCAGCTCAGATGTCACCTCCACCCATAGTCTTGCCCTCACATCTGAGACCAAGTCAGTCCTGCCCATGCTTCTACCACACTTCGTCAAACCACAATTAGTGTCCTCATCACTGGGGTTTATTATTATTGGAAACTCTTTTCCTTCTTAGACAGCCGGGGTCCAGCCCTAGCAGGGTCGGGGGTCTTCCCGGTCGAGGAGTTGTGACGGGGTAGACAGCGTCGCCGATGGATGGACAGCATCCACACAGACTCACAGGCCAGTGTAGAATGCTGACAAGTTTATTGAGTTCATACACAGTTTTTATATATTTTTTAAAGTATAACATGCCAAGAATGTAGTTAACATAAAACCCATAGAATTCCTAGTACAGAACAGGCTTACTGGAAAAAGTGATTGTATGAGATAATAACACCCCCACCACATCCCTTGCTATTGTTCTAATTTAATGTCTAAGCTATGAACGTAATCAGCAAAGTTGATCTTAAGTTTCTATTTCATCATAAATGCCCTTGACATAGTGCTTAGCTATGGTAAACAAGCTAGACTCTTAACTCTATTAGCCTAAGTTAATCTTTAAGTTCAGGCTTGCAAGAGGGCAATAGTTTCAGCAGTTTCCATGGCAAATTTCTTTGTAGATAATTGTTATATTGTTTAGTAAAGCTGATCTTACTAGAGCGGGATCACAGGCACCAAAAGAACTTTTCTCCCATGGGGTCTCTATAGTAAGAAGCTCTATAATTTTATTCTGTTTCTGATTACTAACAGTGAGACTATGTGCTTTTTGCATACTCATGACTGGAGGAACAGGTGGCTCTGTGACTGTTCCTACATATAACAATATGTGTTTATAACAATCACCCCAGGAAGAAAACACATCACACGGTGGCAGAAGATTATTTACTGTCCGTGTTAGGGAAGGGGTCATGGTTTCTAATATTTTATTAATATTTTTAGAAAATACCATAGCATTCCTTCCACCCTCAGTGATCAACACCAGAGAATAGTATGAGTAATATATTATTAGGAAAATAGTGCAAAAAAGGCACCAAAGCCCAGAGGCACACATCTGGCATTTTCCCGAGATGATGAGTCCTTGCAAACATCATTCTCCCAGTGGATCCTTGTCAAACACTGGTTGGGTTGCCAGGTGCCCCCGCATTAGACCATGAGTTTCTGGAGAGCAGAAATGTGTCTTATTCTTAATGTATCCTTAGCACTTAGCATGATGCCCATAACATAAAGGACTATCAGTAGATGTTGAATGAATGAAGGAAGACATGGATGGATGTTGGATAGGTGGATGGATATATAGACTAATGGATGGATAGATGTGGATGGATGGATGGATGGATGTTGAATAGATGGGTGGATAGATAAATGGATGGATGGGTGGGTGGATGGATGTTGGATAGGTGGATGGATGGATGAGTGGATGGATTGAATGGGTGGGTAGATAGATGGATGTTGAATAGGTGGGTGGATAGATGAATGGATGGATGTTGGATAGGTGGATGGATGGATGAATGCTGAGTGGTTAGATAGATGAATGGATTAATGGATGTTGGATAGGTGGATGGATAGATGGATGGATGAATGTTGAGTGGTTGGATAGATGGATGGATGGATGGATACTGGATAGGTGGATGGATGAATAGACGAATGTTGAATAGGTGGATGGATAGATGGATGGATAGATGTTGGATACGTGGTTGGATAGATGGGTGGATGGATGGATGGATAAAGGTTGAGTATGTGGATAGATAGATAGATGGAAGTGGTGTCACTCTATGATGAACTTCATGGTAGAGATAGAAATTGAGCTGGAACTTGAATTGTGAGCAATCCAGAGAAGTTCAAAAGATAAGGAGGGGAGCACCATAACAAACAGCTCAAGGTTTGATGGGAGAGAGAAAAGAATCATAAATACAGAATAAAAGCCAAGACGACTGAGCTAGTTGAGGCCCTTATCACTTGACTCTGATTTTCATTGCTAAAGTCTTCACTGGCCCCCCCTCCTGGAATCTCATGCCCTACAAAAGTGTCCATCTTCCCTTCATGGGATAATTTTTCTAAACTCTAGATGTAACCATATCACTTTCCTATTTGAAGCCCCAAAGTGACTTCCCCAGTCTCCAGGGATAGAATCTCCCCAGTGTGTTGTTCAAGTCCTTTGAGGCTCTGTCCCTTCCTGTTCACCTCCCAGACTTGATAGTCTCCTGATCGAGGTTTCTAAAACTTCTCTGTTATCTCAGGTCTCTGGGGACCATTACTTGCTTTGTCCTTTCTCCCTAAAAGCCCTGCTACAATATGCAAATACCTGGTTGCTTTAAATGTGTCAAGAGCTCTAGATGAATTACACCTTCAAGGTCCAGAAAGAGATTCGATTTGGGATCACAAACTCATTTTCACAAATAGGAGAGGAAAATGTGGATTCCTGAATTGAGACTGGTGCATGTAATATCAATCCCCATCAAAATGAAAGAACAGTTAATAAGCAGTTGCTCTGAGACAACAGAAAACAGTACACAGTAGGTCTCACCCAAAACAAGTCCCTCCTGACCACGTGGATTTCTCTGTTGGTCCATGCTCTCATCCTTTGGGACCAGAAACAGCTATAAGAAAGCACAGCACAGCCTGACTGAAAAAAAAAACATGAAATTTATCAATCATGGGAACCTGTGGGCAATAAGGTGGGTTTGTGGCTTGCTAATGAACCAGTTCTGAAGAGTATTGATATGATGTAGTCTCAGTCTTAAAGTTGGTTGCTGCTAACATGCCAGGAGATTCTGGTATGAGCCTCGCCTTTATTCAATGTTTTTATGAATAGGATGCCCACTAAATTCATAGGTGACATAAAATTTCAAGGAGTACTAAATATGATGGATAATACAAAATGGTTCATTTTGGTAAATCAGAAGAATAGGCTTGCATTGCAAGAATTAAATTTAATAAGAATTAATCTAAAGTTCTATATTTAGGTTTCAAATCAATTGCATGCATACAGAATGGGGAAAATCTGGCCTGTCAGAGGTTCGTGAAGGGAAAAGATGAAGAAGAATTTTTTTTGTTGTTGTTAATTCTTAAGCTAATTTACATCCAAATTTTAAGCTAATAATAGAATGCCAAACCGTTATGCAGAAGTTAAGACAGTTAATATAATCTTGGGCCACATCAGTATAAGTGGAGGCTTTAGATCATTGAAGAATCATAGCTCTCCTTTCTCTGTATATGGACCAGACCACCCCTGTTCACTTGTTCATTCATTCATTCATTCAACAAGCACTCAGCACACCCTAGGCGGTAGGTTTCATTCAGTCACTGCAGACCAAGAGCATATATGATCAGATCCCTTCCATCAAGGAGTCCCCTGTCTGGTAAGGGAGCAGGGAAAAAAACCAGTGACTGTAGTGAACTGTGTAGGGACAAAGTTAAGTCCTGAGGCCCAAAAGAGATGAGAAGAAGGGCAAGGGGGAAGGGTCCCGAGAGACAGACACCTGTGAGCAGAGTAAAAACTCACCGGGCAATCAAGTAAGGAGTGGGCACCCAGGCAGTGGGAACAGCAGAAAGGAGCGGGTGTGTTCTGGACAGAAGGTGGCCCATGTGGATGGAGCCAAGTGGCCAAAGAGGAGCATACAGGAGATGAGGTCAGGAGGCAGCGAAGGAAGTCGTGGAGGATGGAGGCTCTAACCCTGGCTGCTCCTTGGGTCACTCAAAAGCTGCTGAAGGCCAGCTTCAGCAAAGATGTTAAGTTCTTCCCGCTTGGTACTGAAGGGAACGTCGACGACAGGAAAATAATCCACACACAAGTCAGGTTGTAGAAATCCTTCTACTGTTCTGATTTTACTTTTCTCAGTATGGCTTTTTATACATCCCAACAAGCACAGTAATTCACATTTTTTCTTAGGGAGGTAACATAAAGGAATTTCAGTAAAGAAGATTACAATAAAGGATTTCCAGGAATTAACTATACAATAAAAATTTCCAGTAATTGATTATAGGGGGTTATACCAGGTTTCCAGTAATTAGCTCAATAAGGAATTTCAGGAATTAGCCATGATAAAGAATTTCCAGTAATTAACAGTAAAGAATGTTAGGAATTAACTATAACAAAGAATTTCCAGTAATTAACTGTAAAGGGTTTCAGGAATCACCTAGGGAAGATCAGTTATCTCAACTACTGATTAATCTTATCTATAGGTAGGGGAAGGTATTCTAAAAATCTTAAAGCTAATGTTAAAAATTCTTTAACTCTAGGTGTGCCTGATCATAAAGTTATGTTGTCCTAGTATCTTCTTTAAACTTCAACTGGGCTCATCCTACCGGCTTAGCTAGTTTCTGGCTTTAGATTCCACAGGGCCATTGAACTGGTTTTATTATTGATAATTAAATATATTAGAACATGGTGGTCATACAATAGAAATACATCAAGAGTACAGACAAAGCACACAAAGTTAATTCTTGGTGGTCGCATAAAGTGGCATCTCATCCGCAAAGAGGAGCCAAGCTCAGACCCCCAGGCATTTGGAGGGAGCTTGGGCTCAAACTCATTTGCACAACCAAGGAAGAACCCAGATTTCTGGATAAGCAGGCGGACACCTGGCTTGATTCTTGGTTTGGAAGAACTAGGCCCACACAGCCCTGAATTAACAGGTTGGGGGTCAGCTCAATTCCAGGTTGGGGAGATCTCAGACTCACAGCCCCAAATTAACGTGTTGGGGTCGAGCTCAAATCCCCGGATGAGAAACACTGCAAAAAGCTGCACCCAGACTTGTTAATCCCAAGTCTCCAGGGGTGGAGCCCAGGCACCCCCTTGTTACTCTCCCCAGGTAGGTGCATGTGCCCTGGGGAGGGGAAGGAGAAGTGGGGTGCTGCTATTCAAAGGGTCTGAACTTTCAATTATGAGGGATGATAAAGTTCTGGAGCCCTCTTGTACAACACTGTGCCTGTGGTTAACAATACTGTATTGTACACTCAAACACTGAAGAGGGTAGATCTCATGTAAAGTGTCCTCACCAAGATAAGAAGGAAGGAGAGAAAAACAGGAGGTGCATCTTGGCTGAGAACCATCGTTGCAGGGTCTTCATCTAGGCCTGGGCAAAGAGATTCCCCCACAGCCTGCCGGGGAACACTTTAGCCAGAGGTTAAAACACACAGTGCAGTATGCTGGGCGCGGTGGCGCACGCCTGTAATCCCAGCACTTTGGGAGGCTGAGGCAGGAGGATTGAGAGTTCAAAGCCAGCCTCAGCAATGGCGAGGCACTTAGCAACTCAGTAAGACCATGTCTCTAAATAAAATCCAAAAAAAAAAAAAAGGGGGGGGGGGGGGTCTGGGAATGTGACCCAGTGGTCAAGTGCTTCTGAGTTCAATCCCTGGTACCACACACACACACACACACACACACACACACACAAAAAAAAAAAAAAAAAAAACAAAAAAAAAAAAACAGTGCCTTTTAAAAAGATCCCCCTGACTGCTGTGCAGGGTGGCAGCACTCAGCCATAAGAGGCCACTATTGCTCTTTGGAGGGGGTTGCGGTGACTGTGGCCTGCATCAAAGCAAGAGCAGAGGACTTGGAGGGGACAGCTTCAGGACCCATCATGAGGTTAGGAGCCAACCAGACCTGCTGATGATTGACACTGAGGGTCAAGGCTGGTCAGACAGTGGTTTCTAGATCTGGGTGCCATTTCCTGAGATGGGGACACTGGAGTGCAGGTAGGGTGGGAGACCAGGGTTCCAAAGTTCTGTCATAAACACATCAACACTCTGATGCTTTTTGGAGCTCCAAGTGGAGATTTCAAGCAGGAGATTAGAATCTGGAACTCCCAGGAGAGGCTGACAGGGGCCTGGCTTTGCCATGTGTCTGTGGTATTTACAGTCAAGGGGATGCCACCTTTGGAGAGAAAACTGTCTCTGGAGATGTCCAAGGAGAACCTTTCTGCCAGGGGCTGGGCAAGAGTCTGGGCTCCATCATGTCTCTGACACTGGGACTTTATAAAGGTGCCTGTCACCAGCATTCCTGGAGTGGAGCATCATCTTAGAAGAAGCCTCATGAGAGAGACAGGGAGGCCAGGGCTGTGTAGGACTTGGGAGGCCATGAGGTGTCAGCTCTGTCTAGCAGGGGACTGGGTGGTACTTCAGAAAGAGTTTAGCATCAGGATTCCGAAGACCTGCCTGCTAGGCCACTTACTAGCTGCGTGATACCTTGCCAGTCTCTGCTCCTGCTAATTGAGACTGTTAGGTAAACTTTGGTGACAGCACCGAGCTCTGACAGTTTATGTTTCCATACCTGATGCTCTACTTAGCAGCCCTCAATCTTTCTCTCTTTCAAAATGTTGCTAATAAGCACAATCTGCTCCCCTGGGCCTCGGAACACATAAAACAAGCTCTAAGTTCCACTCAATTCCCTGCACGCTCTCCCTGTCAACAAGACATGTCCAAATGCCAGCAAGAGCCCTGTGATTAGACATGGAAGCTGCTCTCATTTATTTTAAAGGTAAATCACTCGCTGGAGTGTTATTGTCAGCCACACCTGCCTGGGAACCTCCTTTCTAATGATCTGCAACCCACAGTTGGGATTAGTGTCAGGTCAGAGTTCACAAACTTCAACTGCAGACCACAGAGGACCAGAGTGGGCCACTGAATAAGGCCAGGACTGCACAGCTCTTGTTTTAAGAGAAAGAGTGAGGACTGGGGTTGTGGCTTAGTGCTAGAGTGCTTGTCTTGCACGTATGAGGCACTGGGTTCAATTCTCAGCACCACATAGAAATAAATAAAATGAAAGTATTGTGTCCATGCACAATTAAAACAAAAAAAAAAATTTTTAAGAGAAAGAGTGAGCCAGCAGCCTCCTACATGCAAGGGGGAGGACAATGATAGGAGGCATGGGAGGGGTGGCTGCAGGAATCCAGGTGGGCAGGGTATGAAGGTAGTATGGGGCTGCAGGGCTGGGGAGGCCCTGGGGCATTCTGGGACTCTCCTGTCAGCCTCCATCCAGGAAAATGAAGGTAGAGCCAGTGGAGGGATCAGAGGCTACAGGGCAAATAGCCAGAGGCCTGGAGTGCCAAGAAACACACCATCCTGCCCCTGCTCTATTGTTTCCCAGAGATGAGGGAAAAGCCTGGTCCAGAGGCTCAGGAGGAATCTACAGACTCTGCTCATGTGTGGGGAGGGGCTGGGGGAAGGAGTTAACCCAGGTGGAAGGACAGATGCCCAGAGCTCCTTGGGCTGCTGGCCTGTCAAACCTTTGGCTAAGAATTAGCTTTTCCTTTCAAAGAGGGTGGAAGTCACTGTTTTCTTGTCTCAGTTGATGAACAGATTCTGGGTGGCAGGAGTCACCATAGAAACAGGTGCTATCTTAAGCAAATGAGCCTTATTCACCTTAAGAGTGGTGGAGTTTTCACAAGATTGTACATATAGGGTAGGAGGGAGAGCTGAGTTTGGTGGGGGGAGGGCTGAGGTGGCTAGGAGTCACGTTGCTGTGGCTGTGGGTACAGAGGTGTGTGTGTGTGTGTGGGGGTGTGTGTGTGTGTGGCGTGGACTGAGTGTATGTGGATGCCCATCTACAGGTGCCTCTGCAAACCCAGGAGGTGAGCTCAGGTTCTGCCTTCTCTCTAAGAAGTATGAATGTCCCCCAAAGAAACCAGCCTCAAGGTTGCAGGGGCCAAGAGCACCACTATGACCCCAAGCTTTCTCTCACCACCACTGTTTTCAGCACCTGCATGTGCCCTCCTGTCTGCTGCACCCAAAGACCTGGGCGGCCAATGAGCAGGGCCCCCTTTGTTCCAGGAGGTAGTGTGGTGCAGTGGTGGAAACAGGGATCCTGACCCCAGTAGGACCTGTGTCCATATGGCTTTTCCATGACTCTGATCATTTTCCTCCGTGAGCTCCAACCTGTAAAAGGCAGAAAGAGCATGCAGTTCACAGGGCTGATGGACGTGATGATGACATCATGTTTGTTGAAGTAAAATGTGTCCCCAGACCCTCCCTCTGGGACCTGCCTTCTTTCTGGAGTGAGGTGCTCTTCCCAGGCACAGGGGTGATCTTTCCCAAGATGATGTCATCTGCCAACAGGCTTCTGCTCAGTACCTGCCGGGAGTTCAGTGCTCAGTTGGGAAGGTGTAGAGCAAGGTGAGGGCCGAGGGCTTAGCTTGGGGCAGAGAAGACTGAAGAACTGGGGTTGGGCCGGGTACCAAAGAAGGACAAGATTAGGATAGGCAGGGAAGAGAGTGACAAGAAGGAGGGCATGTGCTCATCTCTTGAGGCACAGGCAGCCAACTTCTGGACTGTTCCTTGGTTAAGAAAGGTAAATAAGGAAAGAAGTCGGGGCTCTCCCTCAGGATCCAGAGATGTATTTCTTGATTCCAAGAAGCACAGCTGCTGCCCTCTGCAACCCCTCCTGGGGCAAGACACTCCATTCTGGTTACCAGGCCACCTCACCCAGTCCAGAGAGTGAATCCTAACGGTCATCCAGGAACTTTCTTTGTGCGGTATTTCTCATCCGGGGATTTGAGCTCGACCTCCAACCCATTAATTCGGGGCTGTGAGTCTGAGATCTCCCCAACCTGGAATTGAGCTCGACCCCCAACTTGTTAATTCAGGGCTGTGTGGGCCTAAGTTCTTCCAAACCAGGAATTGATCAGGGTCTCCGCCTGCTAATCCAGGACTGTGAATCTGGGTTCTTCCTTGGTTATACAAATGAGTTTGAGCCCTCCTTCAGCTCCTTCAAAATGCCTGGAGGTCTGAGCTTGGCTCCTCTTTGCCGATGAGACCCTGTCCACTTTTATGCGACCACTAGGAATTGGCTCCTCTTTGCCGATGAGACTTTGTCTGTGTCTGTGCTTTTGTCTATGCTCTTGATGTATTTCTGCTGTATGACCACCAGGTTCTAATACATTTAATTATCAAAAACAAAACCAGTTCTATGGCCCTGTGGAATCTAGCCAGAAGCTGGCTATACTAGCAAGATAACTAAGATTAGCTTTTGCAAATAGCCCCTCCCTACAGGGTGTAACATTACTCATTGAAAAGCTAATGGTCTTTTTGTGTCTGTAAAAGACTCTCCCTTATCCTTCAGCAAATCTAGGATAGATAAGATTGATCAATAGTAGGTACTTACGATAACTATTTTGTTTTTCCTGATTGACCCAGGAGTGTCCTGAAATTCTTTAAAGTAACCTTCTATAGTTAATTACTGGAATTCTTTGTTATAATCTCCCTTACTGAAATCTTTAATCTCCCTTACTGGAAATCATTAATGTAACCTCCTTTACTGGAATTCTTTATTGAAATCTATAGTTAAAATGTAAATTGCTGTGTTTGCTGGGATGTATAAAAAATCATGCTGAGAAAAGTAAAATCAGAACAGTAGAAGGATTTCTACAACCTGTCTCTTGTGTGGATTATTTAATTTTGTCGACGTTCCCCTCCAGCACCGGTCAGGCTGACCTTGACATTCTTGCTGAAGCTGGCCTTCAGCACTTCTGTGTGTCCCTAGAGCCCGAGGTAAACTGGCAGAGGGAGTCGGGCTGAGCCTCCTGTCCAGAAGCCATGCACCCTGGGAGGACTCAGCCAGGCGGTGTCTTTTCTTTTGTTTTGAAGGGCAAAGGTCAGAAAGCACCTGAAGCTGGGACAGGATTTCCAGAACAGCTGGGGGACCCTTCCCTGCTTCATAGATTTCTACATCTCCAGGGTTGAAAGCGGCCTCAGATTCATCACTTGACAAATGAAGAAACTGAGTCCCAGGGCAGAGTGTGGACCAAAATTGAGGTGTCCCACTTTTGGTCCTTGCTTTTTCTGCTCTCTATCTCAACCTTGCTGAATGAGAAGCCAGGCCCATGGTGAGAGGGCCCCAGGGGCAGTCATGGGGTGGCTAATCAAGTGCCAGGAACACTGAGGCATAGGAAGCACCGTTAGGGTCCAACAAGTTCACCCTGGGCTGCGTGGCTCATTCCTCCTCTCCCTTCCAAAATCAAAATCCAGCATTTTGTGAGCCTTACCTGGACCCTGCTGAAAACTGCAGTTTTAGAGATTCCAGAAAAATTCTCCCCAATCCACCCTTCCTCAGCTCCTAAATAATCTTCCCCATTGGCTTTAGAGGTGCCCACAATTCCTAAAGAGTAGGGAAAGCATTGTGACACAATTGAAGGTGTGGCTGAAAGGGGTCCTGGGGCAAAGGTGGCAGTTATGGGCTGGCCTGAGCCCCCAACTCAAAGCAACAGCAGACAACATGGGAAGTGGATGGGACCACTCAGGGGAACAGAGCAGGGGTCCTGGCCACGAGGGGGGTCGTGCCATAGTCCTGCAGAGTCTGCCCCTTCCTCTATACAAGCAGCCCCCAAATGTGTGGTTGCGCCCTTCCTGGTGGTTTTAATGGCACCCAGGCTTTAATTTACAGGCGTGACTGAGCAACGACTTGGAGAGGGCAATACCGTTGCAAGAAGTTTTATTACAGTTCCAAGGGAAGAAGGCCTGTCATGTCACACCATGCAGGGCCACATGGGGATGCACCAGGGTGTGTCAGGAAGCTGAGAAGTCAAGGGAGATCATGGCCTGGAGTCTTTATTGTGGTTTCTGCAGGAAAGAACAGCTAGGCAGGGTCAGCAAGTTTGAATAAGCTCAGCATTGCACGTTGGCATAGTATCGGTGGGCTCTGGGACATATGGGCTAGAGACCATAGGGGTGGTCTCTAGCCCTGGAGTGCCTGGCCCCTGGATGATTTAGGACAGGTGGAGTATTAACTTGGTGTGTGAGGGTGAGATGGAGATTCTTGCAGGGTGGACGCTGGATTGGTTGGTGTGTATAGGAATGGCGTTTGGCTGACCACTGGCTCACTGTCCCTAGGAATTAGCTAGCCCTGGGAGTGCATTCTCCCCAGAATTAGCAAAGCATTATAAAATACAGAAAATTAAAAACACAAACGATATGCCTAGAGCTCCTTCTCTCCAAACGCTGCTCTTTTGTATGTCTGGCTCAGAACCACCTAGCTCAGGACGCCTTCCTGGGACTCGAAGGCCCTGCCCCTTCTCCAGCCTCCCACTTAGCACTCAGCCGGTGCCTGTGCTTCACAATTTAACACCTGATTCCACACTGTCTTATTTCCTCCCCCCCCCCCCCCCCCCCCCCCCCCCCCCCTCCCCCCCCCCCCCCAGTTGTCTCAGGGCACTTGCCCCACTTTCCCAGCCCCCTGGGAAGGTTCTGCTCGCCTCCCTCCTGCACTGGTGTATATCCAGTCCTTACCAGGAACACCACTCTACTTGGCATCAGTTTTGCCCTGCCACCATCCCTGCCAGGGTGTCTCCCCTGACCACCTTGCTTTTCGCGTATTCATGTCTGGGCCAAGCTGGCACCATCCCTCCAACATACAAATCTCCCTCCTGTCAGTCCTTCTGATTACACTGCCTGCAGTGGTCTGCCAATGACCTTTTTCAACAACCACATGCCTCCCCCCCCACCTCCTGACTCCATCAACAACTTACTCCTCCCTCCAAACCTCCTCCCTCACCATCCCTTTTCTGAAATATTCACTCCCTTCTTCCCTTCCCAAGGTCTTCCCAAATTTCCAAGCTGTGCTTAAAAGCCACCATGTGACTTTTAGTCAAATGACTCTCTCCCTGAATCCTCCCAGGGGAAATGAAGAGTTGTTCTCAGGGTCACCTAGACCCCTTTGGGCTGTAACTGTCTGGCTACTGGCATTCCTGTGTAAGCCAGTCCTTGGCCTGTGGCAAGAACGTCTTGTTAGGCAGAACATGGGCAAAGAATAGGACTGTGCTGGCTGATGTAGCCTCTTCCCAGGGCCTCTCAGAGCACTGCCTAGCTGCTTCTATTGACCACACTATTGACTGTTATCAAGAGCAAGACAGTTCTGTTCAACCCAACCAGGTTTTACTGAGCACTTTCTCTAAGCTCAGCTTCTGCTAGGCATGGAGTTGGGTGGAGGTTGCAGAAAGCTGGGATTAAATCCTTCCCCTCAAGGAGCTAAAAATGCAAAGGAGAATTAATCTGTAACTCTCTCTTACACACACACACACACACACACACACACACAATTTGAGAATTGCCAAGGTAACTGTTGGGTCTCTAAGCTAAAGAACCTGGTATTCATATCAACTTGAATCACTGCTTTACTTTGGCTTCTGTTGTTGGATTGTTTTGCAGTAATGGGGATGGAACCCAGGACCTTGCACATTCTAGGCAAGCACTCCGCCTCTGAGCTACATCCCCAGCCATTGAGTCACTGTTTTTAATCCCTGCTTTGGATTTGTCAGCATGCGACTCTAAGTATCTGACTATACAACCCTGTGAGCCATTGACTGTGGGCCAGGCAAAGGGCAGTGTGTCAAGAACTGTGGACTTAGAGAGTTTCCTTTGGGGTTTGTCCAACACTACTTCCATTTTATTTTATTTTGAGACAGGGTCTTACCAACTAGCCTCACTAAATTGCTGAGGCTGGCTTCAAATTTACAATCCTCCTGCCTCATCCTCCCCAGCCACTGGGATGACAGGCACATGCCATGTCACCCGACCAATTCTTCCATTTTAAACATTCCCATCTTTTGTCCTCTTAACCTTAGATATCCTCTAGATTTCC
>CM046657.1:18518290-18643290 GCA_025594165.1 Tamias sibiricus | reverse complement strand
AACAGAGTGGAGATCGAGCTCAGTCCCTGGTTAGGGAGAACTCAGATTCACAGTCCCGAACTAATGGAGTGGAGATTGAGCTCAATCCCCGGATGAGAAATGCCGCAGCCAACTCTCCATTTCTCCAAAAGCCTGTAAAATGTACAAATTCAGAATTAGAACACTAAGCCTTCAAAGGTAGCCATAGACCCTTCAAGGTCAGGCCTTCACCCAGTTTGTGGTCCCCCTCGACCCCGCTTGATACAATCATGTTGACTAGCCACAGCAATGCCAAAATGTTCCTGGTGCTTCCTGCTACTTATAAGACTTTGCCAGACTCCGTTAGTCCTCTGAAGCTTCCTTCCTATGTGTATTTTATATTTTCTGGCCTGTCTCATCCCCTGACTTCCAGTATCTGCCTCTCAGAGGGGCTTCCACCTGGCCTGGAGAGGATCTACCCCATGGGTCTCTGTGCTTTCCTCAAGGGTAGTCCTGCACCTAGCTCAGTGCCTCTCTGTGTGATGAATGAATGAGCAAGTAAATGAATGAACAAACCAATCAGCAACCAGCCCCTACAACAGAGGAAGGCTAATACGAGGAATTTCACAGATGTATTCAATACAGATCGGGTTCTGAGGCTGAGTTACAGATGGGGGAATGGGGTTGGATTTGAAAGCAAACTTCCACCTAAACTTGAACTGCTATTCTTAGCCCTGCACCTTGAGGTCCCACTCATTCAAGGCTATGTTAAGCCTCCTCTGCATGCTTTCTTGATTGGGGAAATGTTGCCAAGCTCTTCATTTTGATCTCTTTGTTTGCATTCATTCAACAAATATTTTTTTACCTGTTCTAAAAACTTTATTGAACTGTAATTGATATCTAATGAATTGCATATATTTAATTATTCAAAATAATACTAATTTAATTTTTTTATTTATTCAAAGTTGTATTTATAATAGTAGTATGCATTACAATTCATAATACACATATAGCACATCTTTTTACATAGCACTATTTGTATGCAAAGTATAATTGTACTATTCAAGTCTTCAATCATGCATTTAGCAACAAATATTTTTTGAATGGCTGCTCTGTGTGCCTCTATTCTTGGCACTTTGGATGCATGGGTAAACAAGACAAAAATCCATCCCTTGTGAAGCCTACCCTAAAGGTGGGCAATGCTAGAAACAAAAGAAAAGGAAATGTCTGGCAGACCAGGAGGTGCTCCTCACTCTGGAACAGGCCTGCAGGCAACACAGGATGCACAGTCTGCAGGACTGAAACTCAGGGAGGGGGTCCTTATAAGGTGACATTGGAATGACACTGGAGGAGGTCAAGGAATGAGGCTCATAGATGGGGAAAGCTGAATCCAGGAAGAGGGACCAGCCAGTACAAAGAGCCTGCAGGACATCCAAGGAGAAGCTGGGGGCCCAGCATGGCTGCAGAGAGCCAGGGTAGACAAAGGTGGAGGGCAGATCAGGCCTGATCAGGGCTCAGCTTTTACTCTGGGTGCTTCAGGAGGCACTGGGGCATGTGAACCTAAGAGAGGTGTGTTTTTCTGAGGTTTCAGCAGGATGTCCTCTTGCTGCTGGGGCCAGCGGTAGGAGAAGGAAGATCTTACAGGAATCACTGCAGTGGTCCAGGTGAGACTGGAAGGCCAGACCCAAGGAGCTCCCTTTCATGTGAGAAAATGGTGCATGTTACCCCTCTAACATGGACCACAGAACATCTGCAGTCACATCTGTGCCCCTGAAACTTACCTCAGTGAAACTGAAAGGCTGCCTTTGTGTCAGGGGGTTGGCAGACTGGGTAGAGAAGAGGAACCTTATTTTGAGGAAGAACAGTCATGTCACAAAAGTGCCTGATGAGGTGAGGGGACATTATGTAGGAAGACAGTAAAGCCCACCTCAGGGTCACCCAGGGAGTGACCTCCCTTTGAGCACTGGATCTGCACCAGAAGGGCCCCTGCACCCTGCAGAAGTCACCCCAGAACTCTATTGTGGGTTCAGGTTCAGTCCTGTACCCTGAAGTAGCCCTGAGCTGCACAGGCATTGGGGTAGGGGGGAGGCAGAGGCCATAATCCCAGCTCAGGGAGCTTAGCAACAGGACCACATAGTAAGCATCAGCAGAGTCCCCCTGAGGGGTGTGGCATCTTAGTGGCATCTTCCATGAGACCAGGCCAAGGCTGAGAAGCCCCCTGCCAAGCGACTAGAGCTGAGCAAAGCCCCTCGTTGCTAAAAATAAAATAAAAAAGAGCACAGTATGAAATAAAACCCCTCTTTTTTCATGAAAGATACCATGGTGCTGAAAGAGTTAACTTTGCGTAGGTTCTCCTATTTATTTGCTGTTCTGTATTTTATTCATACATATGACCACCAGGTGTCGCTATTTCAATTATTTAGATGGAGACTAATTCTGGAAATTAACCTTTTGGAGTCTGAACTAAATATATAAAAGAAAACCTCTTCTTTAATTGTATTTAGGCACTTAGTTCCTAGTTAATAAGCCTTAAGAGTCTTTTTGTGATTGAAAATAGATTTCTCTTACTTTTAGAGTAGATATAAATTCCTTAGAGTAAAAAGTCCTTCAGCGCTAACATTCAGCTTTGCCCCCCCCCCCCCCCATTTCCCTGCTTCTAGGTTTTATAAATAACTGCTATAAAAGAAAAACAATAGTGCTTTGGAATTCCAGACAGAGAAAATTAACTTTAATCAGACAGCCTGAGTGGTGTGCAGAGAAAATGGCTTCAGGGAATCCGTGAGAAATAAATTTTTATCCAGACTAGTTAGATAAAAATTGACAAAATTATAATATGTCCAGACAAGTCACATAGGACCTTCATCTATAGGACCTCGAAAAAGTGTATGTGACCCCCCCAGTCTGTACAAAATTTTGATATATGTAAAGAATTTTAATATTTCTAAAGTGTAATCTATAGATTAAGTCTTATGACTGTATTGAAATCACAAAAGAATGTGTAAACAATCTGTACTGCCAAAAAATTATGCTTATATACTTGTACAAAGTGAAAGTAAAAAGAGTGAAGATTCAGCAGCCTAACTCGTTGTCTGTGTGTGCTGATTTCTTTCGTCCCTATCACTGACTCCTTTACTTCGTGCTGGGTCGAGCTCACATAGTACCTCCTCGGCTGACAACCCAAGACTTTGGCAGCCCCCCCCATCAATCCTGCTACTCTGCACACCCCCACGGAGACCAACTCAGACCTTCACAAATGGTGCCCAAACGTGGGGTGTAGCATCTCACACTATGCAGGAATTGAGCCCAAGTTACAGCCCCCATTAGCTCGGGGGTCAAAGCCCAAGTTCTTCCTCATTTATGCAAATGAGTTTGAATCCAAGTTCCTTCCTGTTAATTCGGGGAGTCGAACTTGGTTTCTCTTTGCTTGAGAAATTCTACTCTTGTGCGGCGCTATAAGAGTTAACTTTGTATATGTTCTTGCTACTTCTTATTCTTACTTTCCACCTTTTGTTCTCACATATGGCCACCAGATGTCACTATCTCAATAGAATGAAACTGATTCGGAAACTTAAAGCCTTGTGGAATCCGTGGCTGGAATTGTATTAACATTCCTTTTATTATAATTATTATTATTATTATTATTATTACTAATATTAATTACTATAGAGAAGCAGCTTAATAAATGCCAATTATTTTAACTATTTTGTTATAATCATTATGTACCAAGAAGAGGCTGTTAGAGCCTTTTTGTAATTGAAAGGGTCTTCTTTTGTTTTCAGGATAATTTAGAATAGTTACATAGAAGTTAGATAAGACAAAGTCCTTTAGGACTAGCATCTGGCAATGCCTCCCTTTTTTTCCTACAACTAGACTGTAAACAAGACCATGATAGAAAGCGCTTTGTATTCCAGGCAGTTGTGCAGGTGTGCGGGGGAATGGCTAAAAGGAATTCTTAAGAAGATAAATTTGAACTCAGACTACTGTAAATAAATATAACAAAATCACAGAAGATTCAAAACAGTATGCTTGTACAAAACCTTGAGAGGTTGGGTAAAAGATAAGAATGTTGCTGCTTCCCTGGGTTTTGTGACTATATGTAAAAAAATAGAATATGTGCTGCCTTGAAGTGTGTTTATATACTTGCTAAAAAGAAAAGTAAAACAGAGGAATTTTGCAGCCTGACTCGTGTACATTCCTTCCATTGCGCTGACTTTCTTCACCAGTCTGATGGGATTAACCCTTTCCATCACTGCAGAGGCTGGCCCCCCACAATGGGACATGGCATGACAGGTAAGTTTTTACTTACCTTTAAAGTACTTTTAAGAGATTTAAGTAAAGGATAAGCTTCTTACCTAAAGTGCAGTGGACTTCTCAGCAAAGATAGGCTGAGTGAGGAAGGGTAAGCAATCACAGAACTTTTGAGAAGTCATGAGCCATAAGGAGTCTAAAGAAAGAGGATTCTTTATTGTTAAACAGATGTTTAATAAGAATGGTGCTGCTGTTACTTATAAACAGCTGAGACTTTTTTTTTTTTTTTAATATTATCCAAGAGTGTTTTCCTTGGTTTCCTGAAGAAGGAACTTTAAGTTTAGATACATGGATAAAGTTGAGAGGAAAAGTAAGAAAAAGCAGTTTGCCTTATGAATAGGATAACAAAGCCAAAACAAACTCCTCTTGCAGGAGCCACTTCCTATGCTACTAATTATAAATCCACTGCTTCTTCTCCTAATACTAAAACCACAATACTAAAACCACAATACTAAAACCACAATATTATACTATTGGCTATAAACCACAATACTAAAGATGATTTAAATAATCAGTTTTCCCCTAAAGAAATATATATTTTTAAAAAGCTGCAACTAAATATAGGTATAAGTTTCTTGAGGCCATTGCAAAGGCAAAAGAACAAAAAGATTTTACATTGACTTGCCCAGTTATTTTTTCAAAAGATCCTAACATTCCCCCAGCCTGGGAGCCACTTTCCTTTAAATTGGTTAAAGAGCTAAAAATTACAATCATAGATTTCAGCTCAACATCCCCTTATACTTTGTAACCTAGTTGATTCAACTGTGGCAAAATAGATAACTCCTTTTAATTGGCTATAAACCACAAAGTTATGCTTAACTCCAAAACAATGTTTACTTTAAAAAGAAAACTATAAGGACAATTCTACACAGGTCATTCAACAATAAATTTTCTAAAAAGGACGGCTAGGCTTAACACTTTCATGTTGATAAAAGTGAAACTTATTTTACCCTGCAGGCTCAACTCTTGCTGCCAAAAGCTGCTCTAAGATAAGCTACTACAAAACAAACTTTTCTTTCTACTATTAAACAGCAGACTACTAAACCTTATGAAAACAAATTTAGCTAGATTAAAAGACTCCATTTCCAAGATTATTACAAACTCAGAGACAACCAGATTATTCACTAAACAATTGGCTTTTATAAAGCAAACCCAACCTGTCAAGCATTGCTAAGACCCATTAATAAAACTAAATCTTTAGCCAATTTTATTAAAATATGTACAGATTCTACTCCAGCTCATATCCAAGGCATAGCAACTGTTGCTGCTGCTGCTGCTTTAAAGGGCCAGCCTTACTCACAATTTTTAAAGGAGTATGGTTTAGCTCCTGTTTCTTGATAAGTTTTCTATTACAGTGTCTAAAAGATATTGCTTTTCTTGCAGGCAATTAGGACATTTCAGTCATGCCTGCCAGGCTTTTGGAGATTTAAGAACAATTTACAAAATAATAGAATCAATGGCTTTGCAACCTGGTCTCCCTTTTCCTATTACTATTCCTAAAGGTCATTATATCGTAACTATTGACCTAAAGGACTGCTTCTTTACTATTTGATTGTGCAAACAAGATTGTAAAAGGATTAGCCTCCCTTCATCTAATTTACAGAGACCTTACCAGAGGTTTCAATAGAAAGTTTTGCCTCAAACAATGAAAAATAGTCCCACTTTATGTCAAAAATATGTTGATAATGTTTTACTTTCTACCACACAAAATTTCCTAATTGCTATATATAATACATTATATGGATAACATTTTGTTGACACATTTTAATTCCTTAAAATATTACATTATATGATAGAACAGTTACAGAAATGGGGACTTACTATTACCCCTGAAAAAGTTCAAACTCAATCTTTCTATTCTTATTTAAATAGATTTATAAATTCTAAAAATGTTATTTCTCAAGCTATTCAATTTAAACAGACAATTTACAAACCTTAAATGATTTTCAGAGACTTCTTAGAGATATTAATTGAACTAGACCTATTTAAAGCTAACTAATGCTGATTTAAAACCTTTATTTAAAATTTTACTAAGAGATTCTCTTCCTACCTCTCCTCATGTTTTAACCCCCCAGGGAAAAGAAACAATATAAAAAGTTGAAAAAAAAAAGGCTGTTATAAAACATTATTTGCAACAAGTTAATCATTTTAAACCTTGGTTTTTAATTATATTACAAATGCCATTTACTCCTACAGGATGTTTGTGGCAAGATAGTCCCCTTGAGAAGATTCATTTACCATCCACTCTTAGAAAAATTAATATTTTTTATCCTACTCAGGTCTCTTCTTTAATATGTTAAGGAAGGCTTAGAAATAGAAGGTTATTTGGACAAGACCCTTCATCTATTGATATACCATATTAAAAAGAACAACTAGACCTTTTACTAAATACTAATGATAATTGGCCAGCAGCCTTAAAGGGATTTTATAGAGAAATTTTGTTTCATTTACCTAATCATCCATTGTTACAGTTTATTTCTAAAGCTGAATTTATATTTTCTAAAAATATTCTCAAAAGCCGTTATTAAATGCATCATTAATATTTGCTGATGGATCATCTAAAGGAGTTGCAGTTACTGTTATTGACAATAATATGCCTATAGTACAACAAACCTTTGAGACCTCTGCTCAAAAAAACTGAGCTTATTACAATCATTACTGTTTTTGAAAAGGTGCCTCAAGCATTTAATTTGTATACTGATTCTCAATATATTGCTAATTTGTTTCCTGCTATTGAGACTTCTAATTTATCATCTCAGTCATTCTATAATATATAGTCTTTTAAAATTAGCGTCTTTAATTCATCAAAGAGTAGATAACTTTTTTTTTTTTTTTTTTTTTTTTTTTATAGAACATGTCCGGGGACATTCTAATCTCTCTGGTCCTTTGAGCTTTTGCTAATCAGCTAACCAAAAAAATCAGTATTTAATATCATAAAAATAACCAAAAAAGCAGTTTTCCCACCCTTCCAGACCTCGGCCAAGACTTACATTAAAATGTAAATGGAAAAACATCAAGCTTAAACTCCAAAAGAAGAAATAAGGTAAAAATGTCTTTTTAGCTGGGTTTTTATTACCGGCCGGTCATTTTTATAGACTCTTGCTTTTTTCTTAAATTCAACATATATATTTTTTGAGCTCATAATTTTAATCTTATGTACCTAAGTTAATGCTGTTTTGATCAGTTTTATTTTTATTCAATTACAGAATTTTAAACATCTGTACCATTATAATGGATATTCATCTACAAAAAGCTACAAGGCTTTTGCTATTGTTATGTGTGCACACTTGCGTTATGTGTTTATGTCTATGTCCATGTGTCATGAATGTAATATAAAGATTGATAAATAGAAAATAAGCGCTCATCAAAAAATTCTATAAATGGATCCAAATACCTTTAATTCATGTGATTTAAAAGGTTTAATTCAAATTGTATAAACAATTCTGGGAAGATGGCCGACAGGAGGGAGGTGCTCTCTGGATGCAGGTGCTAAAAGACGTGGAGTGGGAAGTTTGAATGCGTTTCTAGCAATTCCATTACAACTGAAAGGGAGCCAAGACATTTGTGCACCTCTGGACAGCGAAATACAACATTCTCTGGACCACGACGAGCAGGGGCAGAGCCACAGCGGTCCACAGTCTGAAGCAGCGCTGTCTGTGCTGCAGGCAGGCGCAGCTGCTCAATAACATCCCAGCAAGGAGACATCCACCCAGCGGCTTTGAAACCAATCGGCGAGGAGGGATAGAAAGAGGCCTAGAGGCGTGGGCGGTGTCCACGTAGAGCTCTTTCCCACGGCTTGCCAAGCTGATCCCACATGCTCTGGACTGACACAAGGGTCTGCGGAGCTGCTGTTGAATGGGAGGAGAACACCACCATCTTTGAGAAGTACAGTGGCTGACCCAGACAAAGGGGAAAAGTCAGAAGGGCAGAAACCATATTCAATAAAAGGTAAAGGAAAAGTTTCAGAATAAGAAAGTCTTTATGTGATAAACTAAAAAAGAAGGTCTAAGTAAGTGAGAAAAGGGTCTGAGTAAGTAAAATGATAAGAGAGTCTATGTAAGTGAAAAATAAGTTTCAAAAAAAACCTTGTGATTAAATTGGCAATAATTAACACAGTCTATTAAATCTAATGTACTGATATAAAGCAAAGTCTAAAACATTGATTTACTCTTATCAAGATAATTTTCTTGTATTTGTTAGGTTTTATTACCTGGGACAATTGGTTAAAGAAACAACTATTATTTTAAAATATTATAATATTATTTCTTTAGAGCTCATCAAACATTAAAAGCTCAAATTACTTAATTGAGAAATGGTTAATTTTATTATAGTTCTTCACATCATATATTATAACATGCTCTTTTTATAAATATCAATGATTCAAAATTAACACCTATAAAGAGACACTGGTCAAAACAAATAATAACTAACAAGCCTCGAGAAATGCAAATCAAAACTACTCTAAGATTTCATTTCACTCCAGTCAGAATGGCAGCTATCAAGAACACAAACAACAATAAATGTTGGAGAGGATGTGGAGGAAAAGGCACACTCATACATTGCTGGTGGAACTGAAAAATGGTGCAACCACTATGAAAAGCAGTATGGAGATTTCTTGGAATACTGGGAATGGAACCACCCTATGACCCAGCCATCCCTCTCCTGGGTCTATTCCCAAAGGACTTAAAAACAGCATATTACAGTGACACAGCCACTTCAATGTTTATAGCAGCACAATTCACAATAGGTAGGTTGTGGAACCAACCTAGATGTCCCTCAGTAGATGAGTGGATAAAGAAAATGTGGTATATATACAAAATGGAATTTTACTCAGCAATAAAAGAGAATAAAATAATGGCATTTGCAAGTAAATGGATGAAGTTAGAGAATATAATGCTAAGTGAAATTAATCAATCTCAAAAATCCAAATACCAAATGTTTTCTCTGATATAAGAAGGCTAGTTCACAGTGTTGTTGGATGGGGGTACATAGGAGGATTAGATGAATACTAGAATGGTCAAAAGGAAGGGAGGGGAAAAGAGGGAGTAAGGAGGGAGGGGGAAAAAAAAGAAAAGGTGGTTGAATGAGATGGATATCATTATCTTAAATGCATGATTGAAGACCTGAATTGTACGAATATACTTTGTATGCAAACAGTTGCATGTAAAAAGATGCTATATATGTGCATTATGAATTGTAATACATACTAATATTATAAATAAAAAAAAAGGCCTTTCAACAAGCCAGTAAAAAAAAAAAAAAAAAAAAAAAAAAACCCTGATGTCCTTTTGACATCCGGTCGGTGGAGGCTGTGCTTATATTTTTCTACAGAAACTTCAACACCTCTATAGATCCCTGATCATCTTGTGAGACATCATAAACCAGCCGCGGTGCTGACCAAGACCTCCCAATCAGCCGTACCTGCAGAGGACACTCCAAATGCAGGAGCAAAACACAAACATCAACACTGCCTTCTTAGAGTCAAATAAAAAATTTAACCACCTAGGCACAGTGCCTAGTTGCTGCTCAGGGTCGCCATTTTACCTTTAAAAAAGTGTTTCTTGCTATTTATGTTAATAAAACTTTGCCTAAGGCTATTAACCCATATGATCTAAAAACTAGTAAAAAATATTTTTATTACATTAATATGATTAATCCTTGAGAAAAATTTCCTCACTGATTTAAATATAGTTTTATAACAAAGACAGGTTTTTCAACCTGTGTCATCTAAAGCTAATATATTTTGTTGGTCAGCTTCATCTTCAAATTCTAATTATAAAAGTTATTTATAATCTAGTACTAACAAATTTATTCAGACTAAAGAAATTCTTACTGATGCTCCTATTAATAGATGGTTCTCTTCTGGATGGATCACTCCCACTTTTAAAAGTAAATTACCTAATGGAAAAACCACCTATCCACCTATTTTCTAGATCTACTTAGGCTAATCACAGCGACTAATATGATTTTATTAATTAGACCTGGCTCAGCACCTAAGGCTTTTAATGTCAAAACTTATATAAATACTCTTCATGCCATTTTAATAAGTAATAATCAGTCTATAAATAAAAATAATTAAATATATATATGTATATATATATATATATATATATATATATATATATATATATATATATATTAGTTACAATATATATACTGCTTGTTAGTTACAAGCAGTACATTGGTAACAAACTACTTGCAAAACTCTTTACCTAAAAACTTTACTACTTTTATATTAGGGCATCAACCTACTAATGTTATACTTCCTATAATGTTAAGTAAAAATTATTATAATAATAAAGACACTTAATTTGTAAAAAGACTTAACAAATTGATTAGGCCAAAAAGATTTATTGCTATTCTAATATTAGAAATAACTGCTCTTATAAAAATTATAGGCTCTATTGCTGTTTCTTCTACTACTCTAGTTAAGGAAATTCATACAGCTAATCATGTCAGTACTTTATCTCATAATGTTTCTACAGCTATGGTTATACAGGAAAAAATAGATAGAAAATTAGAAGCTAGGATAAATGCTTTAGAAGAAGCAATCCTCTATTGGCAACCAAATCCAAAATATAAAGACTCAAATGACAACCAGATGTCATGTTAATTATAAATAAATTTATATTACTCCATTAAAATATAATAACTCTATGATTGGACTAAAGTTAATTTTCATTTGATGGAAATTTGGTATAACACAGATATGGCTCCACATATTGACCCTTTGCTAAAGCGAGTAAGTGATATCAGCCATGCTTATCTGGCTACAGATTCCACTAATGATTTTGCTACAGATTTGTTTAACAATATAAAAACTGCCATTTTTAGTAGCATGTGGTGATCATATGTTATAAATCACGGTTTTACTATCCTGTTTGTAATACTTTTGTGTTTCATTCTTCTAGTCTTCTTCAAACTTCTCTAAGAGACAAAGATCTTCACCCTCAAATTAAAAAAAAATTAAAAAGGGGGAATTGTGGCATTTTTAGTAGCATCTTCCATGAGACCGGGCCAAGGCTGAGAAGCCCCCTGCCAAGTGACTAGAGCTGGGCAAAGCCCCTCATCTCTAAAAATAAAATTAAAAAGAGCACAGTGTGAAATAAAACCCTGTTTTTTTTTCATGAAAGATACCACGAATCACCTCCCTTATGCTTACAGTTCACAAACTCAATGCACAAAGAAAAACATCACTTAGGATTCAAGGTCTGCAGCTAACATTTTCCCAGAGGTCCAAGGGATGGCAAAGCCCTTTGTTCCTGTTTAAACTCTGTTCCCTGCATTTCCTTTAGACTTGCTTTTAAAAGGGTCCCCAACGTGGAAGGGACAGATCTGTTTTTCTTCTCAGGACAGGTCAGGGAGAAGGGCAGAGATGCCCCCTGCAGAGGCCTTGGCCCCAGCTGCCCTCACTCCCACTGGCCTCCTCTATCCTAGTGGCAAGTCTGCTTCCACTCTGCCCCAGACTGGGCCTCAAATCCAGCTTCTTACCAGCCCCACAGGCCAATTCAGTTCTCTTCTAGGATTGTCATTACCTCTTGTCTTTGCTACCGAACCTCAAGCATCAGTTGGTGTCCTTTCCTTTAAGGCATGGCTTTCCTGGCCCTTCTCCATGTGATACACAGGGCATGGGATGTTGTCTAAGTAATTGATGGAGCCAGGCACAGTGACACATGCCTATAACCCCAGACACTTGGGAGGCTGAGGCAGGAAAACTGCAAACCTGAGGTCAGCTTCAGAAACTTAGTGAGACCCTATCTCAAAATTTAAAAAATAAAAAAAATAAAAAGAGCTGGGGATGTAGCTCACTGGTAGAGCAAACCTGGGTCCAATCCCCAGCACCAAAAATAATTTTAAAAGAAGTAATCGATAGATATTTGCCAAATGAATGAATATTCCCAGTGGAGATGCTGTCCAGCCTCCCATGAATTCTACCTGTTGACAGGCAGGTGTGGTGGGGAACCAGGGACCAGGGACCAGCCCCACCCCCTCCTTGGACTCTCACTTCCTCCATATAATGAGGGTGACTCAGATGTTCTGCTGAGACCTTTAAAGCTCTTTGCCTGGTAGCCTCTGTGACAACTTGAATCTTGGAGTCAGAGCCACACATTCCCCCAGCTGGATCTCCTCTTAGCTGGGTGACCTCTGACAAGTCACTTATTTATCTGTACCTCAGATTCTTTATCTGCAAGTTGAAGCCAGTATCAGCGACCTCAAGGTTGTAGCAAGAATGAGCACCTGTGCCTCAGAGGTCCCAGGAAGCCGTATGTAAATGCAAACATGGAGACAACTTGGACCCGCGTGGGGTAGGGTCCTTCTGAGGGGACTCTGGATCCCTGAGATTCTCCTTTCTTAGTATTTCCACCTTTCCTCTAGCCAGCTCTGCAGGCGTAGGGAGCCTGAGGCAGCTATCTCTGTGAGAAAACCCCTGCCCGCACCTCCCCTGCCTCCCCCGCCTCCCCCTCTCACCTTCCCAACACCTACTCCCCAGAGACTCATAATTGGTGTTGTGAGGATTAGTCACTGCAACCAGCACAAGGCTCTGCCTCCCCCACAGCCCAGGCCCCCCACACAGGCAGACTGCTAAAGACCAGATTCAGCAAAGATGTTAAGTTCTTCCCAATTGGTACTGAAGGGAACGTCGACGATATAAAAATAATCCACACACAAGCCAGGTTGTAGAAATCCTACTGTTCTAATTTTATTTTTCTCAGTATGGCTTTTTATACATCCCAACAAGCACAGTAATTCACATTTTTTCTTAGGGAGGTAACATAAAGGAATTTCAGTAAAGAAGATTACAATAAAGAATTTCCAGGAATTAACTATACAATAAAAATTTCCAGTAATTGATTATAGGTGGTTACACCAGGTTTCCAGTAATTAGCTCAATAAGGAATTTCAGGAATTAGCCATGATAAAGAATTTCCAGTAATTAACTATAAAGGGTTTCAGGAATTACCTAGGGAAGATCAGTTATCTCAACTACTGATTAATCTTATCTATAGGCAGGGGAAGGTATTCTAAAAATCTTAAAGCTAATGTTAAAAATTCTTCAACTCTAGGTATGCCTGATCATAAAGTTATGTTGTCCTAGTATCTTCTTTAAACTTCAACTGGGCTCATCCTACCGGCTTAGCTAGTTTCTGGCTTTAGATTCCACAGGGCTATTGAACTGGTTTTATTATTGATAATTAAATATATTAGAACCTGGTGGTCATACAATAGAAATAGCACACAAAGTTAATTTTTGGTGGTCGCATAAAGTGGCATCTCATCCGCAAAGAGGAGCCGAGCTCAGACCCCCAGGCATTTGGAGGGAGCTTGGGCTCAAACTCATTTGCACAACCAAGGAAGAACCCAGATTTCTGGATAAGCAGGTGGACACCTGGCTTGATTCTTGGTTTGGAAGAACTAGGCCCACACAGCCCTGAATTAACAGGTTGGGGGTCAGCTCAATTCCAGGTTGGGGAGATCTCAGACTCACAGCCCCGAATTAACGGGTTGGGGTTGAGCTCAAATCCCCGGATGAGAAACCCTGCAGCAGACTGGCTTAATTGGAGTTCCTCACATCCCGGAGGACAGCCTGTGATGAAGTGACAGAGGAGTCAGATTCCTGGTGGCAGCAGGCCCCAACTCTGGAGGGACACTAAGAGCAGTGGAGGACTTTGCCTTCCCTAAAAACATCCTTTCATATGGCCTCAGTGGAGCAGCAGATGGCCCTCAGATGGCCTCCGCAGAGCAGGAAGAGGCCAGACCAGGGCAGCAAGAAAGCCAGGCAATGTCCTCGGTGCCCAGCACCCAATCAGACAAAAATTCCAGAACCTTCTCCAGAGGTTTTCTGGGAAGATCTCCACTCAGTTCTGTTCATCTCAACAAAAAGGTGGACCCAGGTTCAGCTCCATCAATAGACCTTTCTACTCCAAGAACCACAGGGGAGGAAAACTGGATGGCACGAAGGCTGGGGAATGGCTGGGGCACAGCAGCACCAAGGGCCCCAGGAGGCCCAAGACCTGTCCCCAAGCACCACCCCTAAAGTGGGCTGAATGGGGCACCTTAGAGGCAGCAGTATCCAGTCTCAGGTGGAAGTTCACTGATTTCACTGCTGGTGGCAGTTGGGTCAGCGGAGTAAGATCACTGGTCACTTTATCTAAGTCAAGTAGGGTGAGGCAGACACTTGCTACAGAGCTCAGTAAGCCCAGGACAAGTGGGAGAGCCAGGTGCAGATTATCACCCAGCTCTGGAGGTGTAAGAGGCAGGGTCCCCCACCCCAATTCCAGAGGCATCTAGAGGGGGAAAGATAATGAATGTGGTGGCCCCTGCTGGGAGTGCTACTGTCTCAGGGGTGTCGCTCTCTGCCCACCCTGAATTAGACAGAGTGGTGGTCAGAATGTGCCGAGGACCTGGAAGAGGAAAGTGGAGCATGGGGGGCTAGCATGAGGAAGCCGGGCTGCAAAGTCTCACTGAGAGTCAGGGAAGCCAGAAACCAAAAGATGACCTTTTCCCACACACAGAGGCTCCCCCACCTGGCATGTCTAATTGGATTCCCTCTTGCTCCCACAAGGTTATCCTCAGAAACAGGAAAATACCTCATGATCAGGTTCTCTCCTCCCTTTCAAGAGGAAGGCTGGGGGCTCCCAGTGGCTCTGCCATTCACAACATTTCCCCGGGCCCCAGCCACCCACAGCTCTTGGGTGACAGGTGTGTGGAGCCGGATAAGAAGAGCCTAGAAACAGCAGGGCTGGGGCAGTCGGGAGCCAGGGGTTGATCATCCTAGCTGTCTTTCACCTGCTACTGGGAGACCTGGTCAAATGCAGCCTCAGCAGAAGCCTGCTCTTCTTCAGGGCCCGACCAACCCTCCCCTCTTCCTCCCTGCCTGCCCTGGGCCCTGGCTCAGGTGACTCTCTAGAAGGATCCCTCCCACCATTTCCTCCTCCCCAACCTGGTTCAAATACCACCAGTGCCTTAAACAGCTCCTCCTGTGTATCCGTGACCCTGTGGCCACAGCAGCCCTTCCTGTGACAATCCCTGTAGCAACCTGTTGTCCAGGTGTCCTCCCACCTTCCCAACTAGAACACTCACCCCAGGAACAGGGCCACATCCTGCACTTCTCTCCTGTTAGGCTGGGTGTGAGAAAACACTCTGGTGATGGAGTGTTCACGTTGTCCTAGGCAAGAAGCCCAGACTTCTGTCCCAAGGGCCTGTTTAACTCATATCTGAGGCCACAGAAAGCAACAGAGGGGCTTCTTCCTTTTTCTCTAGTCTACAAGTTCCTAGAGGACAGTGTTGGTCACCTGTGGGACTCATGCTGCACCCATGGTTACATAGCAGAGGTGCTCAACTTCAACTTGGGGGGTGATAAGAAGGTGGGGCAGCAAGATCCCACTGCCTTGTCATCTGCACCATGTACCTGGTGTCCACTGAGGATAGCCTATCCAAGTCCAAGGTGAGGGACCCTGGCCTGTGTCTGAATATAGCCCAGTGTTGTCTCTCCACCAACTCCACACGGCCTGATTGGCCAGTGGGTAGCAGGTCCAAAAGTTTTCCAAAAACATCTTCTTGTTGTTGAACATAGAACTCTGAAAGAGCATATCTGGGGCTAGAGCTGCGGCCTGCCATCTGCTGTACTCTGGTTCTCCCATCCCAGGAGGCTCCCGTGGGGCAGCCATGCCCTCTCTGTCCACTCTGCAAATGCAAGAGTTGCTGCATATAGGGGACTTTAGGAGAATGGAGGAGGAAGGGAGGGGCAGAGCAGAGAAGAAGAAGAGGGAGGGGAATCAGGGCGGGAAGGCAGAGGTGAGCCCTGGGCTGCTCCTTGGGCAGCTGCTTTCTGGTGGTCCTGGCCCACCTGGCTACTTATTAGTGCAGTTGTGTCCTCTTTGGCACCCCTTCTGACCTCACTAGTGCCACCCCCTTTAATGCCCACCCATCTCTCCACCAAGCCTGCCCTCCCTGGGACCAGTCACCAGCTGCCCTTTCCATTGCCCCCATGCCATCCTTCATGCAGGCCTGACTGATGATATAAGGTCATCTGTCAATCATCCTCTGGTGTTAGGAGAATCTGGCAGGTGTGGATTATTCAACCAACATCTTGAATGACTTGAACAATAAAACAGACAACCAACCAGTCTCCTTCTCCCTGTCCATCAGCCCAGCTCTTTAGCATCATATGTCAACAACGAGTATGTTTAACCAGTGGAAAGTAAGTGACCGAATTAGAGGTGGGGAGGACTCAGTGTCTGCAAATAGAGAGAGAAACTGCATCACGAAAAGATAAGCAAAATCACAGAGGACCCTACTAACCGATAAACTGCTGAGCAAAGGGTGCAAGAGGATGGCATGGCAGCCTGGATTTAAGACCAGTGGTTTGAAGCCTAAGAGCAAGGCCAACAGACCCTGCAGTCAACCTCACTGACAATAAAAAGGTCTCATATGCCCGGGCACCCATGGAAACCTCCTGATCTCTCTTACCGTCAAAAGACTGTATGGACCAGCTTCAACATAGATTGGCCTTTGTACTTTGGAGGCTGTTCATGTTTTCTACCAAACCCAATCCATGAGTAAAAAGAGAGATGAAGGGAGGGAAAAGGTTTGCGATGGCTTTGGAGGCCCATGTACCTCCAGAACACCTTGTAATAGTCCTTCAACTCAACATAGGCACCCCTAAAGCATTTCTGGTTTCTGTTCTGCAAAGAAACCACTGCCCCTAACTGACACAGAAGGGAAGAAGGGGGCAGGTCCAAGTGCCCTGGGGCCCTGTGGAAGTGATGAAGTGTGCCTTTTGTGGCCCTGGCCAGGGACCCCCTATGTGTATTAGAGACCCTCATTGTCCCAGGGGTGAGCCCAGACCACCCTGGCCATCTCTGGTGGGGACAGATGACCCAGAGGAGCTCACTGGAAGTGCCTCCAGAATGGGAAACTCCGGCAAGAGCCAAGGAGTCAGGCAATCCTTCCTGCCCACTCAGAGATTTCAGAAGCCCTCCCAGCCTGGGGAACCCACCTCCCCAACCTCTCTCTAGCTTCCTCTGTCTGTCTCCTTCTAGTGACTCCTGTGAGTGCACAGGAGGGCTGAGGGAAGCCCCATGTGCTGCGATGAATGGAGCTAATTTCTGGTTTGCTGGTATCCTGCAGAGATGCTTCTCTGTACCCCTCCCACCCAGAAAAACCCTCTCCCACACACAAATAGGCTGCATATTTAATTGGAATTCTTCACACCTACAGGGTAAAGCCTTGTAGGTAGAAATAGAGCTTACAGCCAGCTGGCTTTCCCCATTCCACCCACCTTGTCTCTTAAAAAGGAATCCCCCATACATGAACAGCACCCACGGGCCCTTGCACTTCCCTCCCAACATGGTTGTAAGGGAGGGATTGGTTGGCAGTTCTGTTCCTCGCCTGGGCTGCTTACAGCTGGGCCCACCCGGCAGAGATGACCCACGGGCTATTCCCTGGCAGACAGGTCCTGACACCCTTTTTATTGCCTACCTGGGGACACCCCCTCACCAAAACCCTTGGGCCCAGGGTCCCTGAATGACACTGTCAGGAGGTGCCAGCAGCTTCGGTGGAAGGGACCAGGTGGGTGGAGAGGGAAGGAGAGCCTACAAGCTAAAAGACTTCCTTCAAAGAGAACGCAAAGGCCATCTCTCATGGCCCAGGTGGGAGACTGAGGTCTGAGAGGTGACAGAAAAGGCATCACATGACAAACAAATGAAGAGCTGGGCTGAATCTGGTCCCTGCTCCAAGGATGTGGCTTTGCCCCTTGCCCTGTGGCATCTCTCCTGTAATTGGGAAGGGAGGTCACACAGAGGCTGGCAGGACCAAGGGAGGTGCAGCTGTTGGGGAAGAACGGGTGAGAGGCAGGGGCTCAGAAGGACACAGGGCCAACATGAGAGGAGTTCTATAGAGGAAATCCAATGGTCTAACTCCCACACATTCACAGGAAAGAGGCCTGGGGGAGCAAGAAGAGGCAACAAAAGGTAAAGACAAAACAAACAAACAAAAAAACCCACCATAAGCCTCTGGGAGGCTGAACTCCTTAGGACAGCTGTTGAAGTCCGGCTTCAGCAAAGGGAGGAAAGTGTCTCAATGGTGCTGGTGAAAGGAGTCGTTAGGCAGTGGCAAAACAGCACACAGACAAGAGAGTCAGGCTGCTAAATTCTCTACTTTACTTTTCTCAGCATGGTTTTTATATATCCGAGCAAACACAGCAATTCACATTACAGCTTTTGAAGGTTATATTAAAGAATTTCAAGGAAATTCAGGGTCATATAATCAGGGTAAAAGAAAATATTTATCCTAAGTACATACTACTGATTAATCTTATCTATAGACAGAAAAAAAATCCTAAAATTCATATTTATCTAAACCTATACCAAAGATTCCTCAAGTCTAGGCATGCTTACTCATAAGATTTAAGCTAAATTGCCCTAATATCTTTTCTTTAAACTTCAACTGGGCCTAGACTTCCTGGCTCCTTCTGTGTCCCTATAATGACTTTATTTTGAGCTCAGAAAGAAAGAAGTATAGCCGGGCGCAGTGGCGCACGCCTGTAATCCCAGCACTTTGGGAGGCTGAGGCAGGAGGATCGTGAGTTCAAAGCCAGCCTCAGCAATGGCGAGGCACTTAGTAACTCAGTGAGACCCTGTCTCTAATAAAAATACAAAAAAAAAAAAAAAAAAAAAAAAAGGGCTGGGGATGTGGCCCAGTGGTCGAGTGCCCCTGAGTTCAATCCCCGGTACCAAAAAAAAAAAAAAAAAAAAAAAGAAGTATGGTTGTCTATATTTTAAATTTACTTAAAAGATAAAGAGGAGTCCTTACCAAACACAAGAAAACATTTAAAGCTTTTCTATGGAATGCATGATTACAACAAGGAGAAGGTTAAACAATAGGTATTTGCTGTGCTCAATGATTATAGCAGGAGGGGTTAAGCAGTTAGCATTTGCAAAAGCTAATTTCTAACTAAAAACCTGTTATCCTAGTTCAGCTTAAGAATTTGTTTTTGAGTTCCTGACTTAGATTCCAGAGTAATAATCTACTGTGGTCAGTTTCACACATTATGCATTAGATCCAGTGGCCACATAGGCAGAAGACAAAGCAGTAGAAATATACAGAGACAGAGTTAGCCACTGCAGCACCATGTTTGTGTACATCTAGTCCTTACAAAGGAGGCATGCTTTTGCTTCTCTCCTTTATTTTGGCGATGAGGATGCCCTGCTCACTCATCATAAGGAAAATGTAATAGACAGCCTCAGGGATGCCCAGCCCAGAAAACACAACTGACCATCCCTGATGGGGACAGATGGGCCAGAGACCTCCCTGCCAGCAGCTCCAGAATCAGAAGCCACCAAGCCCCATGCCATGACCTTGACATTCAGGGTCAGCATCCTCAGCTGGGTTTATGGGGGCCTTGGTGTCCCAGAGTGAATTCCCGTCTCACTGCCTTCTCCCTGAGGGCCTCCTCCTTTTCTCTATGGTTGAGACTAAGCCTGGCACAGGCCCATGCCAAACCAGTGTGTCAGCAAGTAGACAGCTGCCTAGGGGGCTCTGAAGAGTGCTGTGACATCCTCACATTCCCCCACAAAATTTCTCAGTTTGCCTGAATGTTCACCATTAGTGACTCATTTCTTTGGGTTAAACATAGTCCTCCCTTCTTAAACTCAGCTGCTCCAGGAAAGGAGGATGCATTGAGTTCTTGGCATCCCTGCTTCAATGGGGAGATTAAGGAGAGCCAAGCATGAAGGTGGAAGCAGAGAAGATAAAAAGCAGGCAATAAAGTTCTGAAAGGGAAGAGGCCAAAGGAAGAAATAGCAAAGGCAGATTCAGCCCAAGCCACAGCCACTCCAGGGAAGGAAGTGACCCACCTTTACAGGGTGGCAGCACACTGTGATTCACACAGCCCCTCGACGCCAGTCCTCATCTGACCCTCTGAGGGTTGTCACCCCCACTTTACAGGTGAAGAGATGAGGAGCTTGGAGGCTGGAGGACTTGCCATCCAGCCAGTAAGCTGCAGAGCCTGGAGTCCACCTCCACACCTTTGAACAGAGCCCTTCAAGCTGTGCTGGGGAGCTCCCTTCCCCCACCTTCCCAGAGTCCCTCACTCCTCTAGGCAGAGCAGGGAAGGTCCCTGATAGTGGAACAGGAAAGAAAGAGTGCAGGGTGGAGGAAGCAAAGCGAAGGCCACCCTCCTCCTAAAGCCCTGACTGAAACTACAGGCAGAGAAGTCCTGGCTGAAGGCAGGTCCCCACTCACTCTTACAAGTCTGAGACCAACATGGGAACCATTCCCCTCAGGGACAGGAGGCCTGCAGTGGGCTTTGTTGCCTTGTGGTGTGAACAGGAGGTACCAGAGGGAGTAAGGAAGGCTGGGCCCAGGAAGGTCTCTAGGAGAAAGTGAGGGAAGCATGAGCAGGCTCCAAGCACCCTACTGAAAACCCCCCACACACTTTCCCAACCAGTGCCCCACTTCTCCCCTTCTTCCTCCTCTGCTCAGCCTTTCTTCCTCCAGCCACACTCCACCCCTCAAGCCCTCTGCCCTGCAGGACATGGCCTGTCCGCCATATTGAAACCGTCCCCCATGACTCCCACTTAACAAGCCAGGTTAAATATGCTGTAATCACAGTAATCATACACCTGGGCTGGTTCTCGAGAGAACTGCCTTTTGTACAGTGATAGGACATTAATAGCAATTATTCTGCTTTGTAATTGGAGCTTTAAATACTAATTCAAACAGGCAGAGGAAAACCAATTAGTGCTAATTTATCTCTATGTGTTTTCCAGAGCTGGTGTCTGTCAAACTGTGAAGAAATAGGTTGGTAATTAGTACAGTTGGGTTGTAGATAGAAGTAATTATCAAATTCTTTCATTTTTCTTTGGGGGGAAAAATGGGTAGGGGGCGGAGAAGGCCAAGATTGGTTCTGTAAATCTTTGTTCCCTTGAGGTTTACAGGGAGGGCCTTCATGTTCTGGTTCTGACACCCAGCCCTCAGCATCCCAACCCTCTCAGGTATTCCTGAGAGGCAGATCGGTTCAGGTAGAGGCCACCTTGGAGGCCTTCACAAAAGCTGTCCAGCTCATTGGCCCACAGAATACCATCAGCAGTGTTACCTCAGGAAGCCTTTCCTATTTGTCTAAGGGAAGGTTCTTGAGCCCCCCACAGCTGACCATAGGGTCAAGGGGACAATAGGACTTGGGTCCCAAGACAACCTGTCATTCCCTAGTTGTGTGGGCCTGCACAGAGGCACTGAGTCTCTCTGATTGCTGCTTTCCACACTCATAAAATGGATACAAGAATACCTGTCTCATAGGGTTGTTGTGAAGACTGAATTAAATAAAATAAGGTACATAATGGGCCTGTAACCCTGTCATAATAGGTATGACTTATGGCATGCTAGCAGTGTGTGACTCTTCCACATGCTTTTACGCATATCATCTCAAAAGATCCAAAGCCACAGGCAGGCCCTCTGTGTGGTTATTTCCCTGCTTCCTCTCTCGTCCACCTAGACAGCCCCAGAGAAGTCACTTGATTGAGGTAAGCCTCAGATTCCTCATCTATGTAATGGGGACAAAGACAGTACCTTCCTCAAAGAGTTGTTGTGAAGATTAAATGAAATGATCACAGGCTCTTCTTAGCACAGTGCCAAGTGTGGGGTAGGAGCTCTGTCAAGGCTACTCTTCATGATCAATAGCGTTATGTTAGTACTTCATTACAGATGGTTTTGTTGTAACCTATGCAAGCCCTCTGTTGAAGGAGGTAGAGATGTTACTATAAATACATCCTATCAGCAAACTCACAAGTGTTTTATCCAATGCTTGATCCATACTTGGGACTATAGGGGAGCCAGCCCCAACTACTTAGAAAGCTAAGACTAACCTGCCCTAAGAAGGGAGATGGGAAGCTAATGGCATTTCACAGAGTGCTTCTCAGTGTGAAAAGTGCTTTCACATATATGATTCCAGTGCCTTCTCACAAGCGAGTGGGCTGAGAATTACTATAATCCCCATTTTAAAGATCAGAAAATGGGACTTGGAGAATTTAAGTGACTTGCTCAAGTATGTGCTGGAATCAGAAATTAAACCAGGGTCTTCTTTCACTATGAAACCTGCAGAGGCACTCAATAAATACTTACTGAATGGATGAATAAATGAATGTATTTCCCACTAAACAAGATACCCTACACTGCCAAGGCATGCATCCTGCTTCTGTATGGAGGGCCAGGCTGATCAAGGAGAGATGGGGCAGAGGCACAGAAATCTTCCAAAAAGAAATGAGTGGGTGGTGAGTTGGATAGCTTTCTCTGCCCCAGTGAAGTCTTTTGAGGTGTTGAATTACAGAAGTTTCTGGCCTCACTATGGTTCAATTTAGTGATTTTTGACATTAGGATGATGCAAATGTGATCTGTGTTCCATAGAAACCATACTTGGAATTTTGAACTTTGATCTCTTCCCTGGCTGGTGAGGTGCAAAACTCTCTTGTGATGCGGGGTAGTGGCCATGAGCCACAGGTCCTGTCACATCTTCCTTGGGACAAGTGAGCAAGACTCCTTGTCTAAAATAATAGGGAGAGAAAGCAAGGCATCTCTCCCTCTTCCAGGAATGATGTTAGACAAAAATGGCGCCGCAATGGTTAATTCTATCTCCCTATTCTCACTGTGTTTCTGTGTGACCACTAGGGGCTCATAAGTTAGCTATTAAACATAAATCTGACCACACAAATTTACATTGTGAAATCTGAGTCAGGAGCTCTATAGCAAATTCATTAGTACATGAGTAAAACAGGTTTATAATTAGACATTAGGCTTGTAAGTAATGATTAAACTTGTGGCTCTTGCTGTGCCCCACGGTTCAGACTTTTCTAAGTTATAGTTATAAGGTTTTAAGTTATAGTTATAAGGCTTTCTTCAGATTGATAAGGATTCTTTTATCTTAGGTAAGTTTAGAATATTAGTTTAAGATATATTGATATAAGTTTTCCATGGTAGAGACCCCTTAGATCTAACACCTGATCAAAGGATAATTACCTATTAGCTTAACTTCTGAGAAATAGCTGTACTTCCTTCTTTCTAATTCAGAACAAGTTATTATAGGAAACAATAGTAAGCTGAGTTCAGTCAAGGTTTAGCTATGATGTATTAGGGCAATCAAGGTGTGGGACATTGTGAGTGATCTTAAAGGGCTGTAAAAAATAGCTTTAGGTAAAAACAGTTTTTGTTCTTGACACTTAAGATTGATCAATATATGCTTTCTTTACATTTTTAGATAAGTTTAATCAGTAATATGTACTTAGAACAATATCCTGTTTCCCTCAGAATGTATAACCCTGAAATTCCTTAACGTACCTTGTTTCCTTCATAATGTATAACTCTGAAATTCTTAATGTAACCTCAAAAGCTGTAATGCAAAAGACTGTGCTGTCTGGGCTATAAAAACTCGGGTAAAAGAAGTAGAGTTAGAGTTAGCCTCCAGACTTGTGTGCTGCATGGTATATCTCTCACCTTTTCGCTGACGTCTTCCCCCCACAACAGGAGCTGGTCTCCAGCAAGGTCCCAGTCAGACCATAATCACAAGGGAAAAACTCTCATATTCTACATGGCACAACATAGTTAAACTGAGACTGCAGCAAGATAGATTAAACACATCTTCCACTAGAGATAATTTCCATTCACAATGAGTTTGGAGGGACACAGCTCTCTCATAAGTCAAGGAGCATCTGTTGTGGGTAACACTGAAAACATTAATAACCTGGAGGAAGATCTGGCCTGCCCAGGCCCTCTCCTGTTCACCACAGACCACCCACCCACCCACTAATGCACTGAGGGGACCTGTCTGGGCTCTGTAGGTATTGGAGGTATGAGCCTGAGCCACACCTCCAAGGATGGACATGTGAAGGTAGGGGAAGGGTTGCAGCTGGGGGATAGGATACAGCTTCAGCAGGGGCCTGAGGAGCAAGGGATCACATTTATTTGAAAAGCAGGGACAGACCAGCCCAAGCAGGGAGGATAAGTGCTATGGGTGGGGTAGGGCTGCAGGTAGGCTTTGTACCTGCAAAGGTAGGCTTTGGTACCATGCAGAAAAAGCAGATTTGAATAGGGCCACCTCCTACAGGGTTTACTACTCCCCTAAAGGAAGACTGCTCTCTGTCCACTAAGCCACTTACCTAGTCTTGTGATACCTTACTACATTGTTGCTATAACAAAATACATGAGGTGGGATAATTTATAAAGAATACAGTTTGACTTGGCTCATGGTTCTGGAAGCTGGGAGGTCTAAGTGTGTTGTTGGCATCTGTTTGGCATCTGGGGAGGGCTTTATGCTGCATTGTAACATGGTATAGGGTATCACATGGTAGAGGGCATCACATGGTAGAGAACAGAGCAAATGTGCCAGCTTCTGTCTTATCTCCCCTTCTTATAATGCCACTAATGCCATCATGGGGACCCCACCCTCCTGACCTCATCTAGCCCTAATTACCTCCTCCAAAAGTTAGCTATTTCCAAATGCCATAGGCATCTGAATTTGGAGATTTGAGTTTCCAACACATGAACACTAGGGAACATATTTCAAACCACAGTGTGCACTTCCTCCACCCTGGAGAAGGGGAGCCTTCTTTCTAATTCACAGAGAGGCCCCTGCTATATGCTTGTTAAGCTGTGGGCTTCTTCCCAGAGGGGTGCCTATATCCCGTGGGTTTCACAGCTGCCCTGGACTTGCCTTGTAGGAATGAGAAATTTAGGAAGGCAGTATTTGAGATAATTCAACTTCCTAAGGCAACAGGGGAGGGGAGGAGAGAGTCCAGGGAGGAAAGGTAGCTGGAATGAAGAGAGATGGAAGGAAAGAGCAGGGTGCAGACACATAAGCAGGGGCAAGAGACTACTGGGCATGTGTCCAAATAATGGGAATAGCTATGGTGGGAGGGGTTGTGGGTAATTTTTTCCTTTGCTTATGGGTACTGCATTTTCTAAATTTTCTACACTGAGCATATTTCTCTTTGATATGAAGAAAAACAATGAAACTTATTTTTAAGGGAGGAAGAGACATATGCTAGACACATTTTGAAGGAAGAACTCACAGGACTTGATAAGTGACTAGATAAGGGTGATAAAAAAGAGATAGATGAATCAAAAATAACTCCCAAGATTTTGAGACTGTGTGAGAGTGAAAATGACAGAGCACCAGCAGGCAGGCAGGCAGGGGACCTCTGTCCAGGGGGAGGTCGGCTCCAGTATTAGGCTGTGAAGCTCTAGCTGCTGGCAAGACCCAGGATGGTATCTCAGCAAGAACGGAGGCACTGAGAACAGAGGCTCCTTGTCAACTCTCCAGGTTAAGGGCAGCCTGGAGCCAGAGATAGGACTCAGAACATCTTCACCCAAATGCTCAAACCACAGCAGCTGAAAAAGAACCTAACACAGTAATTCTTTCACGTCAAACCCCTGGGGACTAGACCACCTCACCAGCCTGGGAGCTTGGGCTGCATGGCTGGAGTGAAGAGGTGAGGGTGGCTGAAGGTACAACCAGTGAGCCAGGCCAGGGAGTGTGACACAGAGTGGAACAGAGGCTGAAGCAGGATGAGGCTTGGGAAGTGGAAACACACAGGTGGGGAGGTCCCAAGGGTCTCAGTGTCACTGGAGGTGGTGATGTAAAGATTGGAAGCAATCCTGGGAGCACTTCTTACATAGAGATGGAGCCCCCATAATCTTAGCCTCTAGCCAATTCCTCTCCCTAATGCATATAAAGGCATTAGGTGTCCAGGAGCCCATTCTGCCCAGATCCTGATTCAGCTGTGAGCTGCAGAGGCTTTGCACCTGGTAAAGACCCAGGGACCCACTGTCCCAGCACACACAAGCACCAAGACAGAAAAGGCTGTTCCCTGGGGACCCTAGAACCATCTGCCCTGTATCTGCAGTGACAGGGTCAAGGGTGGGAGTGAAATGCTGTGCCCAGTGGGTCAGCAACAAGCCTGCCCCTACTCCCCCACCACTCCCTGTCCTGGGCCCCTGCACCTCTTCATCAGGCTCCCCACCAGAACCATTGCCTCCTCAGAAGACTCGGTATCAACAGGCCCAGGCCCTGCCCGGGCTGCGTCACCATTTCCTTGGCAACTGAAGGGGCGGGTAAAAAGTAACACACAAAGCACATAAAGTGAGCTCCACGTGGGTGGACTGAGCCGGCACCTCAGCATCCTGGGCCTCCGATAGCCATCGAGGTGGTGTCTGTCCAGCTCCCTTCACTGAGTCCACTCGTGGGGGGCTCCTGTGAGGTGCTTCCCAACACGCAGTGGTAGCACTGGCTCTCCCTGTACTAAGGAGCTGCGTTGCCAGGAAACTAAGATATCTGATGAGGATCCCGTGGTACACGCATGGGTGCTAATGAAGTCAGGACATCAGCTCCAAAAAGTCTGCCAGGGCGTAGCTGGGAGGAGACACAGAGCCACTGGGTGGAGCCACAGGAACACTGAAGGAGAGCTTGACGGCAGTCCCTGCAGAACCTGCTAGGGAACCTGTTAACTCAGGGGTCCTGTTAGCTTCACTACCCCACTGCCCTCACCCACACCCTGCAGCACTGGGGGAAATTCCCTCCCGGGCTGTAAGAAAACTTTGTAGGTGTTTGACTAGGATTCCGTAGTTTTCAAAACACTTGTCATGAAGTTATAAATGCAGAAGCCAAATACACAGGCCTTAAAAACCGTCATGGTTTTTATCCACAGAACCACCAGCAAGATCAAATGATAGAATATTTTCAATGTCCAAAGAGACACTCCCATATGCTTCTTCCCTGTCCACTTCCACCCCATGGGGACATTATTGGGACAGCCATCACCTCCCATGGGGTGTGTTCTTGAGCACTGTGCCAATGGCATCATGTAGTAGGTGCTGGTTTGTGTCAACTTCCTTCCCCATGTTCTGCCCATGTGGTTGGGGAAAACGGGTTTGTCCCCCTCTCTGTGCCTTGTCCCTACTGTGCCTCCCATTCTTAAAGGCTTTCACGTTTGTGCTCCTCTTCCAGTCAGGGGCTTCAGCTTTGACTTACTCCAGGTTTCTGTGACCCCATGACCCAGCGCATCCACACCAGCTGGGCTCAGCTCCTGGGGTCCTTATTCTACCCCTCTCCATGCCTGGAGACAAGTCACATGGGAATAAGAGGGGGTCCTATGACTCTGTAGGGATAACCTTGAATTCCCTCAACTTCACACACAAAAAGAAAAATAGGGGGGAATTATTCAAAAACAGCATCACTTTATTATTAGTAACATATTTGTCTGTGATACATCTTACAACTGCTGGTCCCACACCAGTGTGCCACATCTTAGAGGCTGAGAACTGCTAGTCTAAGTGGTGTGATTTCAGAAGTAAAGGAAGGCCGCTTCCTGCCCCTGAAATATCTCTTTCGTCCCCCCTCTGTTTCCCCTTGAAGTTTTACCGTGATTTTTTGCTCTGTATAAAGCATCCCCAATGTCCGCTTTTAATATGTGAGTACCCCCAAGTGGGGAGAATCCACTAAGCTCATACCACTGCTTAGTGTGACTTACAGAGGAACAGGAAATCACAGGTCTCACCCTTGCACATGTGGGGACTCTCTCCAGCCCCACAACAAGGTAAGGAAGATGGTATCATTGTCCTCACTTTACACAGGAGGAAACCAAGGCACAGGCAGATTACAGAACTAACATAAAGCCACACAACTATCAGGTTGCAGAGGTGATCACTGAAACCCAGGTTTCTGTCCTATAAAGCTGCTGTTGTGAACCACCAGCAAGTACAGAGAAACCCCACTGAAGAAGCCCTGATTAAAGAGTTGGCGGAGACCGTTTGTTTACATCGGAAATGCCTCAGCCATTACTGCCTTCCGGATCTCGCTGGCCTTAAAATCTCACTGGACTTGATGTGAGATAGAAAAAATTTTTTACCAGAGGAAATAACCAGCAGGCACCATTTTCCTGCCGGACCTTGTGATAGTGGGATCTTGCCCAGGAGAATTAAATTAATCTTTTCTTTTCTATTTTGTCTTTGAGTTCTTTCCTCAGCTTCGCCGCTTTGAACCACAGCTTGCCCGCCTGACAGTTACAGTTGGTGACCCGGACAGGGAAGAAGGCAGCGAGTAATGCAGTGGTGTGGCCGGCATGGCCCGGCACAGCACAGCGGAGGCGGTGGCGGCAGCGGCACAGGCGAGCAGCGCGCAGGATTAGCTGTAGCGTGCAGAGACTAGGCTCCTTCGGACGGAGCAGCCGCCTGGCCCCAGCGCGAAGCAGTCAGCTCCAGTGCCCCCGGTAGGAGGAGGTATCCTCAGCAGGTAAGAACTGACTGAACATGGAGCAAATGTGTCTAAGAGCCGCATAATAAGAGCCATGGATGAGTTTCTCGATATAGCGGATTCAATATATGGGGAGGAAAGCAATCAGAAAAGCATAGCCCCTGAGTCAATTAATACCAGGGAGAAAAATAATGATATAAATTCAAAGACAAAACCTGCAAAAGCCATCAGGAAATTATTGAAGTTAGCTGAAAATTATGTACTTTCCTTAGAAGCTGAAATTCAGGATTCCAGTAAAAGTGGTGAGAGTGAAGGACAAACCAGTGATTCTGAGAGTACAGTCTTCAATAAAAACACCAAAAAGAAATTAAAAAAGAAAAAATACTCTCAAAGAGAGGAACCACCTGTGTCCTCTACTCCCCCATGGGTGGAATCCATTACAGAAAATATGAAGGGAATTACTAGGCATTTGCATACCCTAGAAACAGAAAAAAAAAGTCTTTCTGAGCGCTTATGTGCTCTCAAGGGTAACTCACAGATAAACTGGGAATTGCCAGTATTTGATAATAGCAGACAGAGGGTCCACTACTCAATAGATTTCGTAACAATAAAAAAATATCAAAGAGGCAGTAATGACATATGGAACACAATCTCCTTTCATGCTGAGCATGATAGAGGCCCTTAACACCTTTAATTTAACCCCATCAGACTGGAAAAGTCTATGTAAGGCTGTATTGAGTGGGGGACAATACTTGGTTTGGCGATCACAATTTCAAGAACTATGTATAGAAACAGCTAGAAGAAATGCAGCTGCAGGGTTTGGAGATCATAATGTAGACATGCTCACAGGAGAAGGGCAATTCACAGACTCAAAGGCTCAAAAATATTATGTGCCAGGCATATATGCCCAGATCTATGCAGGTGCATTACAGGCATGGAAAACTTTACAAGGACCTGGAGATCTGCAAGGTAGCCTGTCTAAGGTGATCCAGGGACCTAATGAGCCATATGCTGATTTTGCTGATCGACTTTTGAGAACTGCAGGGAGAGTGTTTGGAGATATTGAAAGCTATGCTGTTAGTTGTTCAATTAGCATATGAAAATGCTAATAAATACTGCCAAGAAGCTATCAGGCCATGGAGAAATAAAAAGGATCTGTCCATATATATACAATTATGTAAAGATATAAATGATGCCTTTGTCACAGGAAATATGATTGCAGCAGTTGTTAGAAATGCTACTCCTCAGAATTTCACAAGGGCTCAACCTAGACATTATAATCAATCAGGATATTCCAGAAAAAAATTATCATAATCAATCAGGCTATTCTAGGCAAAATCCCAAAAGAGAAATAAGACCAAATTCATACCGGGCTCCAGGTTGCTGCCCCAGGTGTAAAAAGGGAAATCATTGGGCCAATAAATGCTATTCAAAATTTGACATCGATGGAAATCATTTATCAAAAAATTCAAAAGATGGGGCACGGGGCCCAATTCCCCGGGGCCCAGAAATGTACGAGGCATTGGAAGAAGAATATCCTCAAGCATCCATTCAGATGCTTCCCCGACACAATCCTTATTACCCATCAACTCCCTCGCCAGAGGAACAGGAGGAAATGCAGGATTAGACCTCTGTTCCACCGCCCGAATAGTGTTAACACCTGAAATGGGGGTTCAACTGATTCTCACAGGAGTCAAGGGGCCTCTTCCCTCAGGGACAGTAGGACTTATTCTCGGGCAAAATCCTCAAAGCTTAGTAGGTTTACAAGTGACCCCAGGTGTAATAAACTCAGACTATAAAGGGGAAATAAAAATAATGCTTAGCTCACCCCAAAGTATAAGTTCTGTTAATCAAGGAAATAAAATTGCTCAGCTGCTTCTCCTTCCAAATTTACATAATTCATTTAAAAAGAATATGCCTCAAAATAGGAACAATAGAAGACTTTGTTCCACTGATTCGAGACCCATGGCTTGCTGGGTTCGAGACTGTTCAAGGAGGCCTATGTGTAAAATAAGGATCCAAGGAATAGAAATGGAGGGACTTATAGATACTGGAGCTGATTCTTCCATCATTAATTTACGTCAATGGCCCAAGCACTGGCCTCTACAAAAAGCTTCAACCAGTTTAAGAGGCTTAGGATATAATAACCTCCCAAAAAGAGTGTGGTAATTCTAAAATGGGAAGATGATGAAGGACATAAAGGTTTGTTTCAGCCTTATGTTTTACCTAACCTACCCGTTAGGGGAAGAGATATTTTACAACAAATGGGAGTACACCTTGCAACCAAACCTGCAGGTGTTAAATGTGAAAATCTACAGGGTAATCTTAACCCTAAAAGAAATCATTATAAAAAAGCACAAGGTAAACTTAACCCTAAAAGAAAACATTATCATAAAGGAAAAAGACAATTTTCTTTGGGGCCACTGAGAAAATAGTTTTAAAAATACCCTGGCTTTCTGATAAGCCAGAGTGGGTCCCTCAGTGGACCCTATCTAAAGAAAAATTACAAGCCTCCCACCTATTAGTTCAAGAACAATTAGAAGCAGGACATATAGAACCTTCCACCTCTCCCTGGAATTCCCCCATATTTGTGATCAAGAAAAAATCAGGAAAATGGCGATTGTTACATGATCTTAGACAAATTAATAAAACCATGCAAATTATGGGCTCTACTCAGCCTGGACTTCCTAATCCTGTAGCTATTCCAAAAAATTTCCATCTTATTACTCTCGATATAAAAGATTGCTTTTTTTCAATTCCTCTATATCCTCTGGATGCCCCCAGTTTTGCCTTTTCAGTTCCTTCTATTAACAATAATGGCCCCGACAAAAGATAACAATGGAAAGTACTACCGCAGGGAATGGCTAATAGCCCCACCATATGCCAAATATATGTGGACAAGGCTATCCAACCCATTAAAAATAAATATCCAAATCTCATATGTCTACATTACATGGATGATGTTTTACTGGCCCACCCTAATCAAAAAATCTTATTTAATATATTCAGTGACATGGCAGAAAATTTTAAAAAAATATGGATTATATATAGCAGAAGAAAAAGTTCAAACCATATTCCCATATTATATTTAGGATTTAAAATTATGGATACCTTTGTTAGACCCCAAAAAATTTTAATAAATAAAGAACATTTGACCACTATCAATGATTTCCAAAAACTACTGGGAGACATTAATTGGCTTCGCCCTACATTAAACCTTACTACTGGCCAACTAAAACCTTTATTTGATATTCTTAGAGGGGACCCTGATCCATCCTCACAGCGAACTTTGACTCCTGATACTAGGAAAGCTTTAAAGTTAGTAGAAAAAGCCATTGAAGGAGCTCATTGTGATGGATTTGATTTAACTCAACCACTGATATTGATTATTATTTCTTCACAATATACACCCACAGGAGTATTTTGGCAACAAGGGCCTTCATTATGGATACATTTTCCCATCTCTCCTAAGAGTATAATTGAGTCTTATACCTCCATGGTGGCTAAACTTATTCTTCAAGGACTTAAGACTTCTACTAAAATATTTGGCATTCACCCTGCTACTATTGTTACTCCTTATTCATTGTCACAGATTGAATATTTATGCTCCAATGATAATGATTGGGCTATAGCTAGATGCTCTAGTTCTACAAATTTTGATAATCATCTTCCTAAGTCTCCTATACTATCTTTTTGTATTAATGATCCTATTATATTTACACAGGTAATAAAAAATCAACCAATTGCTAAGGCATTTAATGTATTTACAGATGGGTCCTCAAATGGTACTGATGCAGTAGTCACTAAAAAAGAAAATATGACTTACATAACTTCACACAAATCAGCTCAACTAGTGGAATTGGAAGCTGTGGTAAGAGCTCTGGAAAATTTTAGAGACCAGCCCATAAACATTTTTTCAGATAGCCACTATATTGTACAAGCCATCCCAAAATTAGAGTTATCAGGACCAATAGCACCTCATACTCCAGCCTTTAAATTGTTTTATCAAATACAAAAACTTTTGTGGGCAAGAAAATAACCTCTATTTGTAGGCCATATCAGAGCACATACTAGCTTGCATGGTCCCCTCCATGAAGGTAATCAAAAGGCAGATGATCTTACAAAAACAATATTTATACTTTCAGCACTACAACAAGCTACTTTATTTCACTCCCAGTTTCACGTCAACAGCACCACCTTGCAAAGTAGGTTTGAAATCACAAAGGAGCAAGCTAGAACAATTGTAAAAGATTGTAAATCTTGTATGACACATTTGCCCCATCCTCATTTTGGCGTTAACCCTAGAGGATTAATGCCCAATCATTTTTGGCAGATGGATGTTACTCATGAGCCAAGTTTTGGAAAATTGCGATTTATTCATGTAACCATAGATACATGCTCAGGCATGATTTTTGCCTCCTTACATTCTGGAGAAAAAGTTAAAGATGTTACATCTCATTGTTTACAAGCTTTTGCTGCATTGGGCATCCCCAAAATGCTTAAAACAGATAATAGCCACACATATACTTCCTCATCTTTCAAACAGTTTTGCGCAAAATTCAATATATCCCATAAAACAGGCATCCCATACAATCCTCAGGGTCAGGGCATTATTGAAAGAGCAAACCGCAAACTAAAAGTTATGTTATTAAAACAAAAAGAAGGAAACTGGAAAAATCCTAAGGACAGATTGGCAGTTGCCCTGTTTACTTTAAATTTTTTAACTTTAGACTCTGATGGTTATTCTGCTGGAGACAGACATTGGAACCCACACCAACAACATAAACCTTTGGTTTACTGGAAAGATGTTCTTTCAGGTACATGGAAGGGTCCAGATCCAGTATTAATTTGGGGGAGAGGATCTGTTTGTGTTTATCCAAAACACGAATTTTCTCCAATATGGATACCATCCAGATTAATAAAACAGGTACAAAATCAAAAGGACAAAAATGAAGTTGTTAAACAATCAAGATTAATAAAAAAGACAGAAAATCAAGAAGACCAAGATGAAAACATGGAATGATTCCTTTATTAGAGTCCTTCAAAATATTTCACAACTTAAGTGTCATTCCTCCCGGCCAAGAAAAAGAGATCTCTCTTTAGTGTGCACACAATTGTATTTTTTCTCTTTTTAAATATATGTCTTTATGTCTGTACGTTTGTCTAAATTTCATATTATTGTGATGTCACAAATATATGTTTGTAAACTTGTGTGTCTACCCAATGTGACGTCTCAAATAAATAGCGCTTATAAAAAATATATATCTATAGATCCAAATAAATTTAATTCATCTAAGTTTAAGATTATTTAATTTAGGTAAATAATTTAATAAGTAAAGGTACCTTCAATTTTAATTTATAAGTGTCCCAGAGATTTCTTTTTACCAAAAAATAAGACTAGTGCTATGCAGCCTGATGTTTTGGTGTTTTGACATACAGATGTTTATTTATAATTAACCTTATTTGTTTTATAACTGATTAATTTGAGTTCTTTCAACAGATAATCTCATACAAGGTTACAAAGACTCGATGGTTCCAGCTAAAAAAATTATTCTTCCAAAGTGCCCTTAACTTCTCTTTACTCTATTTTTAATACAATAAATACCTTCAGTCTTTCTTCGTTTTGTTCTAAATATGATATTTTGCCAGCTTATGCCTACATGAGCTCAAACAATGTGTGTAAACACAAATCAACTTTAATTTTCTAATTTAATAGCTCTGTTTTTTAGCTTGACAACTCGCCTCTTGACTCAATACAAAAATAACACTACTTCTCCTTCAATGATAAAACCTTAAGTTTCTAGGTAGCGGGCCCTGAAGATTTGCCGGTGATATTGTCTAGACATGAAAAACACAGCTGCTGCAACTGCAAGATCCACATGCTCCAAAAATCCCTGCTTCTCAAACATCAGACAACTTCACCAGGACAACTTCAACAACAACGTGGCCTCTCCTCTACATCCATGAGACCTCCTAGATCAATATGTTGTGACAGACATTTTCGTTTTTCATTTACTTGTGATTTTACCAGACAATGCCTTGCTGATATTTGCCTACAAGACTCAATATGTTGTTACTCAATAAAACTCAAGACAGGTTTAAAAAATTTAATATACTATACAATTTAGCTCATCAACAAAAGGCTTGTCATCTTAACAACATCCCCTCTTTTAAAACAAAAAAGGGGGAAATGCAGAAGCCCTGATTAAAGAGTTGGCGGAGACCGTTTGTTTACATCGGAAATGCCTCAGCCATTACTGCCTTCCGGATCTCGCTTGCCTTTAAATCTCACCGGACTTGATGCGAGATAGAAAAAACTTTTTACCAGAGGAAATAACCAGCAAGCGCCATTCTCCTGCCGGACGGTGTGATAGTGGGATCTTGCCCGGGAGAATTAAATTAATCTTTTCTTTTCTATTTTGTCTTTGAGTTCTTTCCTCAGCTTCGCCGCTTTGAACCGCAGCTTGCCCGCCTGACAGTTACAAAATACTCTCAAAGAGAGGAACCACCTGTGTCCTCTAATCCCCCATGGGTGGAATCCATTACAGAAAATATGAAGGGAATTACTAGGCATTTGCATACCCTAGAAACAGAAATAAAAAGTCTTTCTGAGCGCTTATGTGCTCTCGAGGGTAACTCACAGATAAACTGGGAATTGCCAGTATTTGATAATAGCAGACAGAGGGTCCACTACTCAATAGATTTTGTAACAATAAAAAATATCAAAGAGGCAGTAATGACATATGGAACACAACCTCCTTTCACGCTGAGCATGATAGAGGCCCTTAACACCTTTAATTTAGCCCCATCAGACTGGAAAAGTCTATGTAAGGCTGTATTGAGTGGGGGACAATACTTGGTTTGGTGATCACAATTTCAAGAACTATGTATAGAAACAGCTAGAAGAAATGCAGCTGCAGCGTTTGGAGATCATAATGTAGACATGCTCACAGGAGAAGGGCAATTCACAGACTCAAAGGCTCAAAAATATTATGTGCCAGGCATATATGCCCAGATCTATGCAGGTGCATTACAGGCATGGAAAACTTTACAAGGACCTGGAGATATGCAAGGTAGCCTGTCTAAGGTGATCCAGGGACCTAATGAGCCATATGCTGATTTTGCTGATGGACTTTTGAGAACTGCAGGGAGAGTGTTTGGAGATATTGATCAAGCTATGCTGTTAGTTGTTCAATTAGCATATGAAAATGCTAATAAATACTGCCAAGAAGCTATCAGGCCATGGAGAAATAAAAAGGATCTGTCCATATATATACAATTATGTAAAAAGATATAAATGATGCCTTTGTCACAGGAAATATGATTGCAGCAGTTGTTAGAGATGCTACTCCTCAGAATTTCACAAGGGCTCAACCTAGACATTATAATCAATCAGGATATTCCAGAAAAAAATATCATAATCAATCAGGCTATTCTAGGCAAAATCCCAAAAGAGAAATAAGACCAAATTCATACCGGGCTCCAGGTTGCTGCCCCAGGTGTAAAAAGGGAAATCATTGGGCCAATAAATGCTATTCAAAATTTGATATCCATGGAAATCATTTATCAAAAAATTCAAAAGATGGGGCATGGGGCCCAATTCCCCGGGGCCCACAAATATACGAGGCATTGGAAGAAGAATATCCTCAAGCATCCATTCAGATGCTTCCCCGACACAATCCTTATTACCCATCAACTCCCTCGCCAGAGGAACAGGAGGAAATGCAGGATTAGACCTCTGTTCCACCGCCCGAATAGTGTTAACACCTGAAATGGGGGTTCAACTGATTCCCACAGGAGTCAAGGGGCCTCTTCCCTCAGGGACAGTAGGACTTATTCTCGGGCAAAGTCCTCAAAGCTTAGTAGGTTTACAAGTGACCCCAGGTGTAATAAACTCAGACTATAAAGGGGAAATAAAAATAATGCTTAGCTCACCCCAAAGTATAAGTTCTGTTAATCAAGGAGATAAAATTGCTCAGCTGCTTCTCCTTCCAAATTTACATAATTCATTTAAAAAGAATATGCCTCAAAATAGGAACAATAGAAGACTTTGTTCCACTGATTCGAGACCCATGGCTTGCTGGGTTTGAGACTGTTCAAGGAGGCCTATGTGTAAAATAAGGATCCAAGGAATAGAAATGGAGGGACTTATAGATACTGGAGCTGATTCTTCCATCATTAATTTACGTCAATGGCCCAAGCACTGGCCTCTACAAAAAGCTTCAACCAGTTTAAGAGGCTTAGGATATAATAACCTCCCCAAAAAGAGTGTGGTAATTCTAAAATGGGAAGATGATGAAGGACATAAAGGTTTGTTTCAGCCTTATGTTTTACCTAACCTACCCGTTAGGGGAAGAGATATTTTACAACAAAATGGGAGTACACCTTGCAACCAAACCTGCAGGTGTTAAATGTGAAAATCTACAGGGTAATCTTAACCCTAAAAGAAATCATTATAAAAAAGCACAAGGTAAAACTTAACCCTAAAAGAAAACATTATCATAAAGGAAAAAAGACATTTTTCTTTGGGGCCACTGAGAAAATAGTTTTAAAAATACCATGGCTTTCTGATAAGCCAGAGTGGGTCCCTCAGTGACCCTATCTAAAGAAAAATTACAAGCCTCCCACCTATTAGTTCAAGAACAATTAGAAGCAGGACATATAGAACCTTCCACCTCTCCCTGGAATTCCCCCATATTTGTGATCAAGAAAAAATCAGGAAAATGGCGATTATTACATGATCTTAGACAAATTAATAAAACCATGCAAATTATGGGCTCTACTCAGCCTGGACTTCCTAATCCTGTAGCTATTCCAAAAAATTTCCATCTTATTACTCTCGATATAAAAGATTGCTTTTTTTCAATTCCTCTACATCCTCTGGATGCCCCCAGGTTGCCTTTTCAGTTCCTTCTATTAACAATAATGGCCCCGACAAAAGATAACAATGGAAAGTACTACCGCAGGGAATGGCTAATAGCCCCACCATATGCCAAATATATGTGGACAAGGCTATCCAACCCATTAAAAATAAATATCCAAATCTCATATGTCTACATTACATGGATGATGTTTTACTGGCCCACCCTAATCAAAAAATCTTATTTAATATATTCAGTGACATGGCAGAAAATTTAAAAAAATATGGATTATATATAGCAGAAGAAAAAGTTCAAACCATATTTCCCATATTATATTTAGGATTTAAAATTTATGGATACCTTTGTTAGACCCCAAAAAATTTTAATAAATAAAGAACATTTGACCACCCTCAATGATTTCCAAAAACTACTGGGAGACATTAATTGGCTTCGCCATACATTAAACCTTACTACTGGCCAACTAAAACCTTTATTTGATATTCTTCGAGGGGACCCTGATCCATCCTCACATCGAACTTTGACTCCTGATGCTAGGAAAGCTTTAAAGTTAGTAGAAAAAGCCATTGAAGGAGCTCATTGTGATGGATTTGATTTAACTCAACCACTGATATTGATTATTATTTCTTCACAATATACACCCACAGGAGTATTTTGGCAACAAGGGCCTTTATTATGGATACATTTGCCCATCTCTCCTAAGAGTATAATTGAGTCTTATACCTCCATGGTGGCTAAACTTATTCTTCAAGGACTTAAGACTTCTACTAAAATATTTGGCATTCACCCTGCTACTATTATTACTCCTTATTCATTGTCACAGATTGAATATTTATGCTCCGATGATAATGATTGGGCTATAGCTAGATGCTCTAGTTCTGCAAATTTTGATAACCATCTTCCTAAGTCTCCTATACTATGTTTTTGTATTAATGATCCTATTATATTTCCACAGGTAATAAAAAATCAACCAATTGCTAAGGCATTTAATGTATTTACAGATGGGTCCTCAAATGGTACTGATGCAGTAGTCACTAAAAAAGAAAATATGACTTACATAACTTCACACAAATCAGCTCAACTAGTGGAATTGGAAGCTGTGGTAAGAGCTCTGGAAAATTTTAGAGACCAGCCCATAAACATTTTTTCAGATAGCCACTATATTGTACAAGCCATCCCAAAATTAGAGTTAGCAGGACCAATAGCACCTCATAATCCAGCCTTTAAATTGTTTTATCAAATACAAAAACTTTTGTGGGCAAGAAAATAACCTCTATTTGTAGGCCATATCAGAGCACATACTAACTTGCATGGTCCCCTCCATGAAGGTAATCAAAAGGCAGATGATCTTACAAAAACAATATTTATACTTTCAGTGCTCCAACAAGCTACTTTATTTCACTCCCAGTTTCACGTCAACAGCACCACCTTGAAAAGTAGGTTTGAAATCACAAAGGAGCAAGCTAGAACAATTGTAAAAGATTGTAAATCTTGTATGACACATTTGCCCAATCCTCATTTTGGCGTTAACCCTAGAGGATTAATGCCCAATCATTTTTGGCAGATGGATGTTACTCATGAGCCAAGTTTTGGAAAATTGCGATTTATTCATGTAACCATAGATACATGCTCAGGCATGATTTTTGCCTCCTTACATTCTGGAGAAAAAGTTAAAAATGTTACATCTCATTGTTTACAAGCTTTTGCTGCATTGGGCATCCCCAAAATGCTTAAAACAGATAATGGCCACACATATACTTCCTCATCTTTCAAACAGTTTTGCGCAAAATTCAATATCTCCCATAAAACAGGCATCCCATACAATCCTCAGGGTCAGGGCATTATTGAAAGAGCAAACCGCAAACTAAAAGTTATGTTGTTATTAAAACAAAAAGAAGGAAATTGGAAAAATCCTAAGGACAGATTGGCAGTTGCCCTGTTTACTTTAAATTTTTTAACTTTAGACTCTGATGGTTATTCTGCTGGAGACAGACATTGAAACCCACACCAACAACATAAACCTTTGGTTTACTGGAAAGATGTTCTTTCAGGTACATGGAAGGGTCCAGATCCAGTATTAATTTGGGGGAGAGGATCTGTTTGTGTTTTTCCAAAACACGAATTTTCTCCAATATGGATACCATCCAGATTAATAAAACAGGTACAAAATCAAAAGGACAAAAATGAAGTTGTTAAACAATCAAGATTAATAAAAAAGACAGAAAATCAAGAAGACCAAGATGAAAACATGGAATGATTCCTTTATTAGAGTCCTTCAAAATATTTTGCACAACTTAAGTGTCATTCCTCCCGGCCGAGAAAAAGAGATCTCTCTTTAGTGTGCACACAATTGTATTTTTTCTCTTTTTAAATATATGTCTTTATGTCTGTACGTTTGTCTAAATTTCATATTATTGTGATGTCACAAATATATGTTTGTAAACTTGTGTGTCTACCCAATGTGACGTCTCAAATAACTAGTGCTTATAAAAAATATATATCTATAGATCCAAATAAATTTAATTCATCTAAGTTTAAGATTATTTAATTTAGGTAAATAATTTAATAAGTAAAGGTACCTTCAATTTTAATTTATAAGTGTCCCAGAGATTTCTTTTTACCAAAAAATAAGACTAATGCTATGCAGCCTGATGTTTTGGTGTTTTGACATACAGATGTTTATTTATAATTAACCTTATTTGTTTTATAACTGATTAATTTGAGTTCTTTCAACAGATAATCTCATACAAGGTTACAAAGACTCGATGGTTCCAGCTAAAAAAAATTATTCTTCCAAAGTGCCCTTAACTTCTCTTTACTCTATTTTTAATACAATAAATACCTTCAGTCTTTCTTCGTTTTGTTCTAAATATGATATTTTGCCAGCTTATGCCTACATGAGCTCAAACAATGTGTGTAAACACAAATCAACTTTAATTTTCTAATTTAATAGCTCTGTTTTTTAGCTTGACAACTCGCCTCTTGACTCAATACAAAAATAACACTACTTCTCCTTCAATGATAAAACCTTAAGTTTCTAGGTAGCGGGCCCTGAAGATTTGCTGGCGATATTGTCTAGACATGAAAAACACAGCTGCTGCAACTGCAAGATCCACTGCTCCAAAAATCCCTGCTTCTCAAACATCAGACAACTTCACCAGGACAACTTCAACAACAACGTGGCCTCTCCTCTACATCCATGAGACCTCCTAGATCAATATGTTGTGACAGACATTTTCGTTTTTCATTTACTTGTGATTTTACCAGACAATGCCTTGCTGATATTTGCCTACAAGACTCAATATGTTGTTACTCGATAAAACTCAAGACAGGTGATTTGTTTAAAAAATTTAATATACTATACAATTTAGCTCATCAACAAAAGGCTTGTCATCTTAACACCATCCCCTCTTTTAAAACAAAAAAGGGGGAAATGCAGAAGCCCTGATTAAAGAGTTGGCGGAGACCGTTTGTTTACATCGGAAATGCCTCAGCCATTACTGCCTTCCAGATCTCGCTCGCCTTTAAATCTCACCGGACTTGATGCGAGATAGAAAAAACTTTTTACCAGAGGAAATAACCAGCAAGGCACCATTCTCCTGCCGGACGGTGTGATAGTGGGATCTTGCCCGGGAGAATTAAATTAATCTTTTCTTTTCTATTTTGTCTTTGAGTTCTTTCCTCAGCTTCGCCGCTTTGAACCGCAGCTTGCCCGCCTGACAGTTACACCCCACTGAAGAAAGTGACACCATGGGGCATAAAGCAAAGAGAGCACTTTTAGTTTGAATGCCATGTTCCCCAGGTGAGCTCTGCTAGAGGTGCCAGGGTGCCCCCAGAACTAATGGGATTATAGGAACACTGCCCCCACCATAAATGCTAATACCTTAATTACTACTGTGGATGATACAGTTGACACCTGTGGTTTAATTTGAAGCCAGGTCTAGGTCATGGTGACTGTTTTTATTGTTGACAATTACTGAATCCACCCTTACTATTTATTGGTGGTAATTAAAGTCCCAGGGTTCTCCATTTAGCCACTTGGTAGGAACTCTCAGGAATCTTTGGATGAAAGGTGACTGAGAAATGAGTCCAATTGTTATGGCTGAGCAGGCAAAGAATGCAGGGAGAATGATCTAAGAAAGTGAGAAGTCCAATGGCAGATATCCTGAGGCAAAGCTGCATCTGGTTGCTGGTGATGTCAACATAAGTGATCTCTCCTGACCTGCTTGCTGACTTCTGATTGGGTGTCCTTTTGTTTTGAGGGCTCTGCCTTCATAGAGTGACAGGATGGATACCAAGTTTCTCCACAACCCTCCTTGATGGTTCCGCCTTGAGCCCTGACCTCCATAGCCTGACTGTTCCCAGACCATAATCAATCCATGTGGCCTGAGAAGATGGTCTCTTCTGATTGGTCAGATTGCAGTCATATGACCCCCTACCTCCCAGGTGCCTTTGAAACATCTCACCCTGTTTCCTCGTGCAGATGCCTGTGAGCAGGGTTCAGGGTGCTATGTGCTGTGCCCATTCATGCTGGCATCCCACAACCCACTGTCTTCTGTTCACAGAGGAATTCATGGCAGCACTTCTTCCCTTCGTACATGGGTTTCACTGCCACAGTGTAGCAAGATTTCATGTGTCGATGTTGAATTTTGCTTTTTCTCCTGGCATTTAGGCCTGCTCCTTGTGTCATGGGACATCACCTATTCAGCCAGCAAACATTCACCCAGCACCTGATCTTTGCAAGGTCGTCATTAGTTCTTGGATCCAGGAATCTTGAGGCATGAGGATGACCCTGCTCTAAAGGAGCTGAGACTTTAGTGGGACTACTAGAAGTTTGGATATTCAAAGGCAGATAGGTGAGTCCATGTGAGAAAAGTGGAACAAATAATCTAAAAGCATACATAGAAGTGCAGGGAGGTGGACAGAGACAGAGCCTCTGAGGAGGTTACAATTGGAAGTAAGGGACAGGTGGTGTGTCCATCAGAGGAAGAGTGTCCCAACCAGAGGGCAGCTATTCCAATGCTCTTGACACAGGAAAAAAAAACAGGCTTCCCAGAGAACAGGTTGTCAACTCTTTCTTTTCAAAAGCCAGATAGTAAATATTGCAGCATTTGAGGGCCATATGCCCTCTATAGCAACTGCTCAACTCTGTCATTGTCATTGAAAAAGAGGCATTAACAAACCCTAAATGACAAGGTATGGATGTGTTTCTACAATGATTGTTTTAAAGGACACTGAATTAGGAAATTCATATCATTTCTCTTGTCTTCATTTAGTGTTGTTTTAGGTGACTTTAAGTAGAAAATTTTAGCTGGAAGGCCTGAACATACCATTGGAAAGCCTCGTTTGGCCCAAAGTCTGTGATGTGCACACTCCTGTTTGCAGAGGTTTGGTAAGGCGGCTGATGAGGTAGCAAGGGGCAGTAGGGAGGAAAGCAGCTAGAGATGGGCTCAGCAAGAGAAATAGGGCCCACCCATTTGGCCTTGGAGGTCATTCTGTAGCTGTTAGTTTTGCAAAACCCCCTGGAAAAGCCTGTCTGGATTTTCAGAACCTATAGTGATTCTGGCCAGCAGGTGTCACCAGGGAGTCTTCCAGGAAATAAGCTGTGTCTGAGCAAGGAGATGATGGCTGATTCCAGGCCCAATCTAAAGTTCACTGTGTGTCTTGAGGGAATCCCTTTTTTTTCTCTGGGCTTCTGTTTTCTCATCAACACTGGGTCACTGGAGGAAAGTGATCTCCAGTAACCTTCTTGGCTCTGACAGGCTGTCATTGGTCTTTGCACATTTCTTTCCAGCTTAGCCTGACCTTCAGCACTGTGGATAGTGATCTGATACTCCCAGGATGCTGCTGATCTGAGCTGAGTCCACAGTCAGACAATATGGAATCTGGATCCTTCCTTCTTGCTGGCTGCTGAGGACACACAGGACAGAAGATCTGGGCTGTGTCTGTGAGTACTATCCAGGACACAATATTTTCCTATGGGGGCACCCAACTGCTACTGCTGCTACCACCAGAAATCTCCTTTGAGCTGCTTGTGACCCCCACTCTCCCACCTCTGTCAGTTATGATTGGGCCTCTGAGAGGGAAGTACAGGAGGCACCAGGGATGGAGGAGAGGAGGATATGAAGGCTCATCAAGCGTACCCACCACCTGCCTTTCTCTCTCCCCTATTCTCAACCTCCCTCAACCAATCTTCATCTGTCCCAGGTGAAATGGGCCATGGCTCCCAGGCAGCATTGACAGCATGGTGTATGTTGCTAGGGTACTGTGGGATCCTTTTGAAGCAGGTCCAGTGGGGGAGGCCTTTCATTCTCTTCTGTGTGGGCCCTGCTCCTCTTCAGATGGGAATTTGGCTGCATGAGTTTTATTCCCATAGTCGCTGTCACTGACTAGTCAGTTTGTTCAGGTACTCCACACCTTCTGAATTCATTTAACCTTTTTCATGCAATATGTGATCAACAGGGAGAAGAGCTGTTCATACACTTTCTTCCTTTACTATTGCCTCCAGAATCTCCTGAGAGGCAGTCAGGGTCAAAATGTTGACTTCAATGTGGAGAAGAGATTATCAGCCTCCACTCTGGAAGTCACATCATAGAAATTTTTATTAGGTTTTAATGTTCAGCCCACTATAGTTCATGCTGATTGGTGGAGCCTCAACTCTCTTCTTCCTCTCTTCTCAGTGAATGAACTCCTGAAAGGACACCCCACTTCACACTTCATTGTGCCACTGTGAAAGCCTAATTATTGAGCTATCATTCAAAAAATTATGATCTTGGTAATACCTCATAACGTAAGGCAACACTGTTTGAGCTTGCTTTGAAAACTAAATGCTCTCAGTTTGAATGCTGTCTCACAGATTAAATGCCACTGACTTTGCGTTCTGCACATCACCATAGGGAGATATGTATACTGACTTCTTGAAATAATCTATGCTAGGGCAGATAATACTGAAGGAAAAAAAAAGGGATACATCTTTTAGTAATTCTGAAAATGGGCTCAATTTTACAAATTTTAAAAGTAATCATAGCTTTCTAATTACTATTTTCAAGCAGCAGGACATTTGACCAAAAGGAGAGGCAGGATTGAAATGTTTTCACCATTGCATATAAACAAAAATAAAAAAATAAAAAAAATAAAAATCTATTCACAACTAAATACATTATACATTATATATATATATGTGTGTGTGTGTGTGTATGTGTGTGTGTGTGTGTGTGTGTGTGTGTGTGTGTGTATAAATACACTATACTTTATATATATTGATGCCTAAGGCAATGATACCACGGGAAAGAAATCGGAGGCAGACTGGGAATGAATGGTTCCTTTATACTTGCTTCTTCTTCTCTGCTTTAGCTCTCTCTGACGCCCCCTGGCCTGGTTAAATACTCTTCACCCATTAAGCATACACGTGTACAGGTGCTGCACAGAAAGATTCTTAGTTGAATTCATTAAGGTCAGGTCTAAACAAGTAAACACCTCCTTATGGCTCTCAGCCAGCTGCCATCTTAGCTACATCCTCATTAAAGGCTCTTACATTTCCTCCCTTTTGTTTTAAAAGAGGGAATAGTTTAAATGGATGGGTGATGACCCTCACCACATCAGGATTGACTGTGCCTGTCTTAGGCGTCTGCATGTGCAACCGACATTCTTACCCGTCATCGGATAATCAAGGTCATACCCTTGACTCCTGTCTTAGGTTGATATGTTGGTCACATGAGACTTTCCTGTCTTTGACTACCAGTCATCCAATCGATCCAACCAATCATGAGGAGATGCTCTGGTTCTAAGGTGGCAAGCTTTGCGCTGATGAGCCAAGTTCCATTAAATAGCATACTAAATTCTCTAGACAAATCAACTGCCTTAAGTTCCATTAAGTAACATATTGAGTTCTCTAGACAAATCAGCTGCCCTATTAGGGTTAAGAAAAGGGATATCTGTAAGGTATTGTCTGTATAATGTCCTAAAAATCCTATAGTAGAAAGATCTGCCAAAATGTCCACTTGCTCTTGGAGAAGATCAACATGTTGATTGACAATTTCAAAATGTGGTGCTGATCTAGGAGGCCCTGTGCAAGCAGAGCAGAGGCCATACTGATGGTGAAGTTGTTTAATGCTTGAGCAGTAGGAATGCTTGTAGTGATTGTGACCCCTTCAGCTGTAGCAGCAACAGCCGTCTCTTCTATGTCTAGACAATGCCACCGGCAAATCTTCAGGGCCCACTAAGACTGGCATAGGATGTTGCTAGAAACTCAAGCAACAATCATTAGAGGAAAGGCAGTGCTATTCCAGCACTGAGTCAAGAAGCGAGTTGTAGGAGTGTATTTCAAACTAAAAAATAGAACTATTAGATCTTAGGTCAGGTGTCTGAAGTTGATCTCTGCTCACAAACATTGCTGCTTGAGCTCCCACGAACATTAGATGGCAAAATATCATATTCAAAAATTGATTAAAGAAAGCCTGAGAGTATTTAGCTGACAAAATATTATATTTAAGATAGATTAAAGAAAGGATAAGAGAATTTTAGAAAAATATTTTGTTAGCTGGAACTTTTGAGCCTCTGCATACACAGCAACCTTTTATGAATATACCTGTTGAAACAATTTAACTTTGTAAATTAATAAACAAAGTTAGTTACAAATGAATAATCCCATGTCAAATACCAAAATATCAGGATGAACAGTATTAGTCATCTTTCTTGCTGAAGAGAAGTCCTAGAGATACTTATAAATTGAGTTTGAATGTACCTTCATTTTTTATTTGTTTACCCAATTGAATATTTTTGATTTAAATGAATTAAAGTTATTTGGATCCATTTTTTTAAAAAATTAATTTTCATGAGCGCTCAGTTTTTGTTATTTGTGATGTCACATTTACATGAAATCTAGACAGACACACAGACATAAAGACAAATAAAAAGAAAAACACAATTGTGCGCACACTAAAGAGAGATCCTCGCATCCCGGCCGGGAGGAATGAGACTTAAGTTGTGAGTTTATTGAAGAAAAAAGTGCGCAGCTTAAAAGTTTCTTAGCTGAAAAGGCAAAGATGAGGTTCCCTTGTCGGAATAGAGACAAACTCGTGCAGGTGCACGGATTGATAACAAATTACCTCTTTTCCACTATGTAAGAGGGGGATCCGCAACAACTTCATCTTGGCCCTTGTCCCCCTGACAAGGGAGTTAACAGGTAAATGGGATGTGTCAAGGAATCATCTGGATAAATGTTTGAGGATACTCTTTCTCTAATGCCTCATATATTTGTGGGCCCGAGGCATTGGGCCCCGTGCCCCGTTTTTTGAATTGCTAGACAAAATGTTACCATCAATATCAGTTTGGGATCTGCACTCACTAGCCCAATGGTTTCCTTTTTTACACCTGGGGCAGTAGCCTGGGGCACAAAACAAGCTTGGTTTTATTTCTATTGTCTCTTGCTTTCTTTGGGGACATTGTTTTTTTAAAATAACCTGATTGCCTATACTGATAATAACTTTTAGGTCGAGCCCTTCTTTTAAAATTAAGAGGAAAAGCACCTCTCATGGCTGCTGCAATTACACTACCTGTAATAAATGCATCATTTATGTCCCTGCAAAGCTTTATATAAACAGAAAGGTCCTTTTTAGATTTCCGAAATCTGATAGTGTCTTGACAATATTAGTTGGCATTTTCATATCCCAGCTGAACAACTAATGGCATGGCTTGATCAACATCTCCAAAAACCCTACTTGCTGTCTGCAAAAGACGATCAATGAATTCAGCATATGGTTCATTGTGTCCCTGAATTACTTTAGACAAGCTACCCTGTAAGTCACCAGATCCTTGTAATGATTTCCATGCCTTAACAGCTGCTGCGTATATTTGAGTGTAAACTCCAGGATCGTACTGAATCTGAACCTGTAAATCAGCATATTGCCCTTCTCCAGTTAACATGTCTATGTTACGATCTGGAAATCCTGCAGCCACGTTTCTATGAGCAGTTTTAACACAGAGCTCTTGGAATTGAGATCTCCAAACTAAGTATTTTCCCCCACTCAATACTGCCTTACACAAGCCTTTCCAATCTTTAGGAGTTAAATTCAAAGTATTAAGAGATTGTAACATGCTTATGGTGAAAGGAGCTTGGGGCCCATATGTCATTGTTGCTTCTTTAAAATTTTTTATAATTTTGAAATCTAGATATTGATGGTGTCTTTGTTCATTTTGATCTTCAAACACTGGCAGATCCCATAGTTCCTGTGAATTTTAACACTCAAGGGCACACAAGTGCCTAGAAAGACCCCTAGAATTTTGACACTAAAGGGCACGCAAGCACCTAGAAAGACCCCTAATAGTCTCTACAATTGATTCATCCCATGGGGGAGCAGAGGGCACAAGTGGTTCCTCCACTTGACGGTCCTCCATTCTGGTCCTTTTTAATTCCCTTTTGCTCATTTTATTGGAGACTGTGCTCTCAAGATCACTTTCACTTAATTCCTCCTTACTAATACTACCCTCACTGGCCCTAACTGACTCAGTAACACTTTCCTGAATCCCAGGTCTCATTGAGAGCAGGCATTCTCTAACTATCTCTAACAAATTTTCAATCGCCTTGACAATTCGGATCGTTGAAATTTTTTAATCTATTTTACCTCGCTCTTAACCGCTCTGACTAGAGACTCCTGCGAGGTTCCTCGGTTCTCTTACCTGCCATGCCGATTCCCCATACAGGCCACCACTTGTTGCCGCCTAAGGCAACAATACCACGGGAAAGAAATCGGAGGCAGACTGGGAATGATTGGTTCCTTTATTCTTGCTTCTTCATCTCTGCTTTCTCTCTCTCTCTCTCTCTGACACCCCCAGGCCTGGTTAAATTCTCTTCACCTATTAAGCATACATGTGTAAAAGTGTGCCACAGAAAGATTCTTAGTCAAATTCATTAAGGTCAGGTCTAAACAAGTAAATGCCTTCTTATGGCTTTCAGCCAGCAACCATCTTAGCTACTTCCTCATTAAAGGCATTTATATATATATATATATATATATATATATATATATATATATATATATATATGTATACATATATATATAAATGTATACATATATATATAAACAAAACCATATATATATGTGTATATATATATATATATATATATATATATATATATATAAACAAAACTTAATCCAACATTACTTCACAGGTTTCCCTTACATCTGCATTTTGGCTATGTTCCTGGTAGTTTTACATTGACTGTAGACCACATCCAGCTCTCCATGCTTAGTAAAGTACAGAAAGGTCAAAAACCTGCAAGTCTTTTACTAAATGTTCACAATAAATTTGGCTCATCATGCTAGCTATGGTAGAACACGCCCGTAATATTAGTGACTCAGGAAGTTGAGGCTGGAGTGTCACAAATTGGAGTCCAAATTGTGCAATGTAGGAAAATCCTGTCTCACAAAAAAGATTTAAAGGAGGCTGGGATATAGGGTGGTGACAAAGTATTTATCTACCATGTGAGAGGCTCTGGAATCCCCAGTACCGCAGGGGGAAAAAATCATCAGCATTCTATGACAAGGATATATAATCTAACATTAGATCTAGATTATTACTAAGAAAAATAGACAATCTGTGGGGGTCCATGGTGGACTCCACAAGAGGAGCAATATAGCACAATCTATTGGGGGGCTGCCAAAGTGGGTTGTCAGCCGGGGGGTGCTACGCCAGCACTCAACATAGCATGAAGTAAAGGAGTCAGCCGGTGGCAGAAGAAATCAGCACAAACAGACAATGAGTTATGCGGCTGAATCTTTTCTCTTTACTTTCACTTTGTTGTAGGTTTTTAAGTATAATTTTTGGCAGTACAGATTGTTTATACATTTTTTTGTGATTTCATTACAGACATGACTTAATTTATAGATTACATTTTAGACATATTAAATTTCTTTTGTTTATTTTTTAAGGTTTTGAGGTCACTTACACCTTTCCAAGGCCCTGTACGTGACTGTCTGGGCATATTATAATTTTGTCATTTTTATCTAATTAGTTTGGGTGAAAATTTATTTCTCATGGATTCCCTGAAACTGTTTTTCTCTGCACACCATTCAGGCTGTCTGATAAAATTTAACTTTCTCTGTCTGGGATTCCAAAGCACTATTGTTTTTCTTTTATAGCAGTCATTTATAAAACCTAGAAGCAGGGAAAAGAGGGAGGCAAGGCTGAATGTTAACTCTGAAGTACTTTTTACTCTAAGGAATTTATATCTACTTTAAATGTAAAAAAAAAAAAAATCTATTTTCAATCACAAAAAGACTATTAAAGCTTAATACCTAGGAATTAAGTACCTATAGGAAAAGGTTTGTGTTACTCCTTCTATGTTTTTTATGTTTTTAGCTAGAATTCAAAAAAGATAAATTTACAGAATTAGTCTGGATCTAAATAATTGAAATAATGACATTTGGTGGCCATATATATGAATAAAGAACAGAACAGCAAGTAAATAGGAGAACCTACACAGTCAAAGTTAACTCTTTCAGCACCATGATATCTTTCATGAAAAAAGAGAGGGTTTTATCAGCAGAAAGGTTATAGGGAAGCATAGGGAACACGAGCAGATCACATTTGAAGAACAGCCATTAGCCTATCCTTGTGGTAGTTTGATTTTTCATCATATGTCAGGGCAACACCCTTGGGCTAGGCCAAGTCCATATATCAAGAAGTCATGTTTTTGGCTGACGTGTTCTTATTGTCCCCAACATTTCTTTTCCCATTTTCTGTTGATGGGAGTCCACCATACTCGAGAGTGCACCTGTCTTAGGTTGTCTTATCTCTGAAGATCTTACCCATCTCTGGCTGCCACTCTAGCGCTTCAGGTGGACTTACCCAAGGCCAGCAAGCCACGGTGGCCAAGGGGAAGACATGGGACAGAACAGTCACCTTTGGGAAGGCTTCCCATGGATGATTTAGACTTCCACATCCTGTCAAGGACCATAGCCTAGTTCATATGGCTCCCAATCAGCATTGCTGAGGGCAGCATATTGTTGGTGGACCACCATAAGCTGTACTGATTTTGCCCTGTCCTTGAGGAAGATGCCACTAAGATGCTATAGAAAATGTTACAACAACAATCCAAAAATGTACTGGTGTGATTCAGGAGTACTCACTAAGCTAGTGACTACCAACCAACCTGTGAGCAGGGTGTGTGGGTGACAGTCTATTTGCCATCCTCACTGACAACACATGGTGGAGGGGTGGGGGACAGCCCACAATAGGACTTTTCCCCCCAGTTTATACTACCATTTTACAAAGTCAAATTGATGTTAATGGTTTTGAACAGCTGAGATATTTAATGAGACCTAAAACTCTTGACAAATATGAGTTCATTCATGGATTTCATCAATGCTTAATATTCGGCCTTATAGCTGAATCAGATATTTATTAGGTGTCCATTAAAGCAGAAAGATGTGTTCACATTACCTTCAAAATATATCTACAGTTCTCTGGTGAGTCAGCATAATTGATTTTGAATAGTTTTGTATCAAACCTAAGAACAATTCTTTATTTCAGTGTTTCGGATTACTAATTGGTACAATATGACCATTCCTAGGATTTAGTATTGATTATATACAAAGTGATCAGCAATATAAACCAACATTATAGCTAATTCAAAACAGAAAAACAAATGTTTTTCAGTGCTATTCAATATGCAGTAGGAGAAGCATATAGCTTCAGAAGATAATGACATCTTCTTTTAAGGACACCATATATTTACTTTATTTATTTTATTTAGTGCCGAGGATAGAAACTTGTGCTTCAAATGTGCAAGGCAAGTGCTCTACTGCTGAAACACTCTACCCCAGCCCAGACAATGGTATCTTGATTAACAAAGATTTAAAGGGTAAGCTGGTGTATTATTGTAAAATAAACATGCTGGTTTATCATCAATACCAAACCCTTTTTTCTTGAATGTACTGACCTGAATTTAGAAAGCATCCTTGATCTGGATAAAGTTAATTAAAGATAAATACCAACTGCAGTGCTCAGTAAATATCAGGATCCTCCTAGCATTGAACTCTTAGGTAGTAAATGTAAATACACTGAGTATCATTGAAGTTCAAAGAGGTGCAAGATCCTCTAAGAGAGCAAGTACTCAAAAATTTTTTTGTGATATGCTGTTCATAATTCTTTCTCTGCTTGACTTACATTTGGAGCTATTTTAATTTTATGTGGCATATAACAATGTCTCCTGTGAATTTTACTTATATTGGAGAATCACACCCAGGGGCATTTTACCACTAAGCTACATCCCCAGATTTTCTTACTTTCGATTTTGAGAGAGAATCTCTCACTAAGTTACCTAGGCTGCTCTGAACTTTCCATCCTCTCTCCTCAGCCTCCAAAGTAGCCAGGATTGCAGAATTATATATGTGTTAAACTTCACCCAGCTGAATTTTTTTATAATGATGATTTACCCCAAGGATGCTTTACCACAGACCCATATATGTTCAGCTCTTTTTCTTTTTTCTATTTTTATTTTGAGGCATGGTCTCACTAAATTGCTTAGAGCATTACTAAATTGCCTGAAGGTGCCCTTGTACTTCTAATCCTCCTATTTTGTCCTATCAAGTCACTGGGATTACAGGCATGTGCCACTGTCCCTAGCAAAATAAGAACTTTTGGTGATAATTGCAGTATAATATTATGCAGTCTAAATTATGTTTCATAATAGATATTGAGTTTTCAAAATATTTAACTTAAACCCATTTCTCCTCTCCCTTTACAGGGTTAGAGGTTTAACCCAGACCTTTGAGCACACTAAAAAGTTGCTCCATTTTGCCAGGCATGGTGAGGCAGGCTGAGGCAGGAGGAATACAATTTCAAAGGCAGCCTCAGCAAATGCGAGGCACAAAGCAACTCAGAGAGAACCTTTCTCTAAATAAAATCCAAAATAGGGCTGGGGATTTGGCTCAGTGGTTGAATGCCCCTGATTTCCATCCCTGGTATCAAACAACAACAACAACAACAACAACAACAAAAAAAGGCTCCACTTTGTAGATACTTAGTACTACTTGCACTTTAGGTCTTTCTGAAATACAAGTCCAAGAACAATTTGTCATTGGGAAGTCCTTGGTTACACTTCTCACAATACTTTTTTTTTTTTTTTTTTTTTTTTTTTTGGTACCAGGGTTTGAACTCAGGGGCAGTTGACCACTGGGCCACATCCCCAGCCCTTTTTTGTATTTTATTTAGAGACAGGGTCTCACTGAGTTGCTAAGTGCCTCACCATTGCTGAGCTGGCTTTGAACTCGCGATCCTCCTGCCTCAGCCTCCCAAAGTGCTGGGATAACAGGCGTGCGCCACCGCGCCCGGCCTCACAATACTTTTATTATATGATGTATTCATTTTGTTTGCTATGTTCAAACCCCTGTATATAGTTATTAGTGATTGCTAAGTTAATTTAGATAAAAAATATGTTAAAGTGATATTATTTACAGTCTGCAAAGTATTTTCTAAAATAATTTCTGTAAATCAGATGTGCTATTCATTTTTTAAACCTCTGTCACCTTACAGTAAGTGAGGTTTGGCCTGAGGATGCCTCCACACTTGAGTTTCGGATTGGCCAACTAGGTTAGTGCTCACCCTACTTAGTGACAGCCTAGTGCAGAGGACACTCCTAACACAGTGGAGTCTCAGAAATGGCAGTGCTGAGCCTGTGAATTGCAGAATCCTACAAATGGGGTTGTTTGTGACTTAGGAAGCTGTTTTCAGCCTCAATGTTTCTCTTCAATGCTGCCCTGCCACATGAGAGTCATAAGTGCTTTGAAGCTGTTCCAGTCCTGAGGCTCTCCAGTAAATGCATCATTTTGTTTCCATTTTTTTTTCCCTTGCTTAAGTAACTCCCCTCAGTGTAACATGTCTAAGGGGTTTTCCTTTCACCTTAAAGTAAGGGATGGAAACTAAAAGCTTATTAATTGTCACATAATTATGAGTCAGTGATATTTACATTTAAGACCCATGCACATCTTGAAGAAATCTAATATTTAAAATAAAATGGTGTTTCCTATTCATGTTTGTGAAACATAGAGCTATGGCATGTAAAACTGCTAGTGAAATTTTGAACAAAAATTAAAATACAAATGTAAATGTGGGCATACTTGCATATGTCAAATATAAGTTTCAGAGAAATAATGTTTTCATGATGGTCTAACTCAAATCATACTAAAAATAGAAATCACACTCTTTGTTTTTAAAAATTTTGAGGGTAAAAATGAGCAAAGAGAGCAGGATTTCTGACAAGGAGTGGAAATGAAGCAGAAAGTTCTTTGCACAAAGATGAATGGGTGATCAGTTCCCAGAGACAAGCAGGTGCAGGGTACAGAGTTAGCCCTCTTTGAGTTCTGAGTGTGCAGGTAGGAGGGTTCCAAGTGCCATCCTAGGAGGAAGGACCCCCTTTGGTTCTTGGGGAGGTTCACAAGGAAGCCAGCCTACAGGGGCCCAGATCATTGGCTGCACACTCCTCCCTGTGCCAACCCAAACCTGTCCCCTGCCTCAATGGAATCAAGGCAGAAAACTCAACCAGTCCTGACACCAGAGGAATTGGGGCCCAAAGTGTCAAGACCCCTACCCATACCCATACAATCAATAACTGATTACTACTTGAATGGATTAGGACAGATGTGCTGCTATGGGCCTTTGGATGATATGCTAGGTAGAGACCTATGTGGTAGCCACCTGGGGCTATGCACTTGAGGGGACTAAAAGTCCTTTTAGGTTTTAATGTGCCTCTATCTCTGGCCAGCCTAAATGGACATGTTTTTGGTCAAGTAGCAACTACTGTGTCATATGGCAGAGGTGCTAATCTGTCATGTGGACACAGAGGGAAAAACTTGAGGGCTAATTGGGAGAGGAGTCCTCATAGGGCCTGACCCAGAGATAGTCCAGCCACTGGAAACACAGGCTGTACCTATAGCTGCAGTGGGCACTATGCAGTGAGCTGGAAAGGATGGAGAGAGAAAACCTGTCAGTGAGTTGGCTTTCATGGCTCCTTATCATGAACAGCAAATCATGAACTAGTTTGGCAGTAAAACCCTTATGTGTGTGGTAAATATTGTGATGTGCTAAGGCATCACCAAGAATGCATGGACACTTCAATGACAAAGAACCTTTTTAACAAGTGGTGTTGGGAGAACAGGTGAACACAGAGTAAAGAATGGACTCAGACTCCCTCCCTCACTTCACACACACACACACACACACACACACACACACACACACACCCTCAAAATATATTACAAAACTCAATGCAGAACTAAATCTACAAACTCTTAGAAAAAGCAGAGCAATACCCCTTTATGGCTTTGATTTTAGTAGTGGTTACTAATATAAGGCACCAGCTAAGCAACAGAAGATAAGTAAATTGGACTTTGTTGACAACAAAAACCTTTGAGCATCAAAGAATTCACTAAGAAACTGAAACACAAAAACTCACAGAATGGAAGAAAATATTTGCAAATCATAGATCTTAACTCTGAAAGGACTGTTAACCGGGATATAGAAAGAACACTTACAAATAAACAACAAAGAAAATCCAATTAAAAAGTGTACAAAGAACTTACTTATCTAAAAATCATGATGATTGCAAAGCAGTCATCATTTATCATTTATCATTAAAGAATTGCAAATCAATTCATACCAAGAGACCATGGCTAGAAGGATGGCTTCAATCAAGACATAGACAATAACATGTGTTCTCGGACAAGGACACACAGTGACCTAGGGAAGGAAATGTAAATGATGTGCCTGCAACTCCTTCCATGTTAGACACACACTCAATGACTCAGCAGTCCCACCTCCAGGTGTACACCCAAGAGAAACCAAGGTAGAGGTGTGCACAAAAGCTTGGATATGAGTGTTCACATGAGCATTATTCAAACAGCCAAAAAGTACAAGTGACTCAAATGTCAGTCAACTAACAACATAAATAAATAAAATATGGCATATCCATCTAATGGAAGGTTGTTCTGCAATAGAAAGGAAAGGAGTACTGCTAACATGCTACCACACAAATGAACCTTGAAAAGGTTCGGTCAACTGAAAGAAGTCAGTCACAAAAAGACAGGATCTCACTAAGTTGCTTAAGGCCCTGATTTCATCCTTGATGAAGGAAGGGCCACTTGGCACTTTGTTTTGTGTGCAGACAGCCACACACCTCTCCAGGCACAGTTAGTGACAGTCTTACTGAAAAGTTCCTAGGAGAAGCCAGGTTTCACAGCATGATTTCTGTGTTTCCTCCCCCAAGTTCCCCAATGCCACAATTCCTTGAAACACCTGTTCCTCCAGGAGGCCATCCATACAGAATGCAGCATCTTCCAGAATATTCCTTGTCATGCCATGCCATTGTCCGGCCCAGATTCTCCTGTCCTGCCTTCCTCTGGGCCTCACCAGAGAGCCACTTTCAAGGATGCTCAGGGCACAGCTCACTGCTCTCAAACAGCAGGACCTGCAGCCTATAGGAGATGCTCTCATTAGAGGCGTGGGCTAATGGAAGAGAGGGGACTCAGGAAAAAGTGCATCACGGAATATATACCCCAGATTTTTCCCTATGGGTACATAAAGTATATTTATGTATTGAATAGAGGTTTACATGTTCCACAAAAGGTTGTCATTTCTTATTTCCAAGAATCTGTCATTTTAAAAAATGCTAACTCACAACAGGAGGCCACATATATCATATTTTTGACCTTCATAAATGTGTGTGTTCTCCTCTAACCCAATATTAATGTAGCTAATGGCACAATGACTCATTCAACCAAAATTTCAGGCAAGGATTTGTGAACAGCATGCCATCACCAACCAAGCCCTCACAAATGAATCCTTAAATGGATGCCTCACCATGCTGCATGTCCCAGGATGTGGCACCATCCAAAATGCCTATATAAACCAGGACACCTGCCAGAATCACTGAGAACCCACCTGTCTGTTCCTTTAGACTTCCAGCTCCCTCAGTGGCACCCCTCAGTTGTTTGTTTTCTTTCTTAAAATTTTGCCATGTTATCCTGTTTTTCTTTTTGTTGTTGTTTGTTTGTTTTGTTTTTGTTTTTGTTTTAATGATTTTTAGTAGTAGGTAGACACAATGCCTTCACTTATTGAAGGAGCCCCAATTAGGGAGATGGCTATTGTGGTTAGCTGGAAACCATGAGTTCCACCTGATAATAAGTATGCACGTGACACACCTGTAAATGCACATGATGCACCGCAAAGCTAAAGGTATATAAACTGGGTGAAAGCGGTCAGAAGCAGAATGAATTCAGTCAGTCGTGCAGTCGCTCAGTTGGTCGAAAGAAGAGTTCGGGTCGGAGAAGAAGAAAAGAGTCAGAGCGGCCAAAACGTAGTCAGAAGAAGAAATAAGAGTCAGAGCGGTTAAGAGTTCGGTCAGAAGAGAAACCAAATAGAAGAAGTAATTGCTGGTCAGAGTCAGGCCGAGACTGCTGAAGAAGAAAGAAGAAAGAAGAAGCTGAAGAAGAAAGTAAAAGTACTCTCTCTCTCTCTTCTCTCTCTCTAAGCTAAAGAAGAAAGAAGAATCTCTCTCTTTCTCTCTCTCTCTAAGCTCTCTCTAAGAAGTAAAAGAAAGTAAAGTAGTAAAGTAAAGAATCAGTAGTCAGAAGAAGTAAAGAGTCAGAGAGGTTGGTGAAAGAGCCAGTGTTAGAGTTATGAGAGATAGTTAATAAAAAAAACCTTCTTTCATCTTCATTCTGCCTCTGAGTTTTTCTCCCCGCGGCATTGTGGCTGTACGTCAGGCAGCTACAAAAACTTATCTTAATGTGGTGCTGAGGATTGAACACACCCCCTCACACATGCTAGGCAAGCACTCTACCACTGAGCCACAACCCCATCCCTCAAATTTCTTTTGAACACAGTCCTTCTACTCAATATCAATACTCTCAGGCCCAGAGCATATTTGAAGAATATTGATATCCCTCAATATATGAATTTATTTCACTTCAGCAAGATTCTACCATACCCATATCCTCTATTGCAGAAAAGTAGATGCTGGCCAAGTGCCAGAAATATTTCAGGCCCTTGGTCAAACCATTATAGAACCAAAGAATTTCTGGGATCACTTGTTGGTTATCTATTTTTGGCTATTTTTCTTTGATAATGGGGATATACTCATTTCCTTTTTAGGTTATTGTTAGTGGTTATTAAAACTTGATCATGGGCTGCAGTTGTGGGTCACTGGTAGAGCGCCTGCCTACTGTGAGGCTCTGTGTTTGATTCTCAGCATCACATATAAATAAATGAATAAAATAAATATCCATCAACAACTTATATATACTTATATATACAACTTATATATACAACACTTAATCATATACCTATTTATGTCATTCACTGGTGCTATATTTCTCCACATAATTTATTTATGTTTGTTTTTTTTTTTTTTTTTGTGTGTGTGTGTGTGTGTGGTACCAGGGATTGAACTCAGGGGCACTCGACCACTGGGTCAAATTCCCAGCCCTTTTTTGTATTTTATTTAGAAAAAGGGTCTCACTGAGTTGCTAAGTGCCTCGCCATTGCTGAGGCTGGCTTTGAACTCGAGATCCTCCTGCCTCAGCCTCCCAAAGTGCTGGGATTACAGGTGTGCACCCGGCCACATAATTTATGTACAAAAGACTATTCCTTAATTGATGACAGCTCAAATATCAGAAGGATTTTTCTTTAGTTGTGAAAATTTTGAGTTTTAGTATAACAGTCTTGTCATTTAGGTAACATACATTAACATACACACAAGTATGTACTGTTTATATGATTTTAGTTTTAGACTTAATACTTTCTTATTGTTCTCTAAATTGCCAGTTTTAATATAGTTTTAGTTTTGTTAACTGTCACTTTTAGAGCTGTAAACAAAATTGGAATCAGATTCAATAATTGGAGTCATATTTAGAAGGGCCTTTCAGCTTTTTCTTCTGAAGCAATACCTTTTTGCAGGACTGTATCATGGTATTCAGGCATTTCAGTTCTGTTTTTCAATCTGAAATTGCCTTATTTCCAGTTTCTTGGTGTAAAACATGAACTCATTTTTTTTTTTTTTTTTTTACTTGTACATGGGCACAACATCTTTGTTATTTGTTTTTATGTGCTTCTGAGAATTGAACCCAGTGCCTTACGTGTGTGGCAAGTGTGGCAAGCACTCTTCCACTGGGCCACAATCCCAGCCCCTCTGGTTTATTGTTAATATGCTCTATTTATTTTTTTAATGGGAAAAACTAGCTGATTTTTATTATCATCATCAATGCCAAACAAGACTTTTAAATCAATTAAAATATTTTATTAGGCATAAAGTCACTTTCACATATGCTACCATCATAGTAAATACATTTCTTTGTATATATAGAGAAACTTTTTTTTGGAGTTGAAAATATCACCAACAGCAAGATTACATATGTAAAACTCCCACTGTTGATTGTATAATACTGGATTAACCAAATTAAATGTTATATTCTCTAAGATAAAATAAAACAAAAATAATTTACTCCTAAGATTCATATTTAAACCATATCTTTATCTACAAAATACTATCCAAAGAATTATAATGCCACTAAGCTGTAATTAGAGCAAAAGTATGATGACTAAATAAAAGCAATTACTAAAAGGAAAAATAAAGATAAATTACTTGTGAAGGCAGATGAAAACTACTGTCAGTTTTCTTGTTGTGGTTCTGGATGATGAGTAGCAGGCTCATTTGAAGGTGGAATCAACCCTGCAGGGCACTCACTTCTACTTTCTGGGTCTGGGGCAAAAAAAAAAAAAATCCAGCTCTTGGGGGAAGATACTGAGGAAAACCCCTCAGTGAATAGATATATCCTACTTGGAATAGAGGGGGTGGTGGGCCAGGTGGAAAATATTATTGAGGTGCTCCATAGATGTTTCCTGAAGAAGGTGGAGGGAAAAAAGGTCCTCTTCTCATGAAATGACTCCTTGGATCCACTGGACACTATGGACCTCTGATTGGAGGGAAATGTGGATAAACAGAGCCAGAGCCAGTTGCTTGGTTTTCATCAGGGAGAGGTGAATCTGGCACATTGGAATGACCAAGATCACCTTTGGTATCATTTCTACTGGATTCCATTTCTTAAGACATAGGCCCATCCACTTTATCCAAAGATGGCCTATTAGAACTTCTGAGTTCTGCTGGTCCAGATGGTCTACCATAATTAGAATAACATTCATCTTGCCTTTGTAGAGGAAGATGTGGATCAGAATATGGTTGGCCTGGTGGAGGGATCATCATCCTATGGGCCTGTTCCCATGGAGGTGACAGAGGCCCAGGGTCAGAAGGTCCTCTCCAAGGATCAGTTAACCTGTCATAGCTTCATTCCCCTCTTTCATTGCTAATCCTGTGGTCCAGAGGACTCTCTGGGCCCCTTGAGCCTCTTCTTCCTCCCACTGGAACCAAAGGTGAGAGTCTGAGTGGACCCTTCTCTTCCAAATGAGAAGGTCTTTCTTCAGATGAAGGTCGACCCAATGGGGAGGGACGATTTGGGGAATGCTCTCTGTCGGAACCTGTATTTGAAACATCAAGTGTGTAAGGATCGTTTTCTAAAAGTTTAAACTTAAACTGTATTTCACTTACTTTTTGTCTGTTGTGAGCATTTTGTTTCCTTAGATAATTTAGGTATCTTTAAGCACTCTGAGCTGCCAGCTCATTATCATGTGCTTTTTTCTCATAGTAAATAATGTGCCCCTGACAAAAATGAATAGTTCTCTCCAATTCTTCTTCAAGATCTTTGGCTCACTTTCTGTAGGTGTCCAGCCGTGTGGTTGTATGGCTGACCTTTACTTCCACTTTGGGAAGTTTATTTTCTTACTCTACCCGGCAGTTTTCCTTTAGAGTTTCATTACATTTTCTTAATATAGTTCAGTCATGGCTTTCAGTTTCTGCTCAAGGTGGTTCTTCTCACTTTCAAACTGTGTATTTTCTGCCTGCAAAGATGCTTGTTCTGTCTTCAGATTTTTTATATGTTCTACAAGGTCTTCCTTTGTTTTATCTACTTCAGATAATAAAATAAAAATTTGATTTCTTTCTCCTCCTAAGGTAGAGCCATTTAACTTAGTAACAGAAACCAGTTTTTCAAAGCTCCTTTTGGCTAATCATCTAAGTGAGCACCAATTACGAATTAGCTCTTCATTTTGAATTCCAAGGTACCATCATCTGTTAGGTCTTCTGCAAGCTGAGCACCCCAATCTTTCATCTTCAGCAAGTGTTCAGTGAGAGACTTAATGTGATCTTCTTTACCTTTTAGAACTTGTTCTGCATGTGCTTTAGAGTCTTCAAATGTTATTTTCTGCTTATTAAGGTCATTCACTTTTTCTTTCCATGACTCAGCTTCTTGTAAAAGCTATTTCTGACTTTTATGAAGTTGGGAATTTTCATCCAAAGCCTCTCTTAGTGCTCCCCAAGTTTTTCTTTATTCATTTGAAATATTTTCCAGGTTGTTTTAGCTTCAGCTATTTGTGATTTAAGGGCTTTTGATTCATCATCTAGGGACTTAATTCTTTTTGATACACCCACCATCAATTCAACCTGTTGAGAATGTTTAGTTTTCTCTTCTTTTAGCTCTTTTTCTAGCAAGAGTATTTCATCCTCAAGTTTAGATTTAGACCTACCCAGCTCTTCATAGATTACCCCCAAATTTTTGGCTTCTGTGGACTCCTTCTCAAAAATGGCATCTTTTAAAGATGACTCTAAGTCTTCATACTCTTTTTGAACAAGGCTAACTTTCTCAAGTAGTTCACATTTTTCTTCAACGAGTCCAACAAGTTTTAGAGCAGGCTGTCTTTCTCTTCTCACATAGTGCCTGCTTCTAAATGACTAACAACTTCTCCACACGAACAAGAGAACATCCAAAAAATTTAAAATCTGCATGTATCACCGACTCCCAGAGACATCCGTACAGATTAGGCCTGTCTCCATGTCTTCAGACAACGCAGACCACAACCTTGCTTACTTCTTTCAGGACCATGCCCAAGTATGGCTGAGAGGCAGCCCTTGCCCCTCCATCACTTGAAGGCTACTTGGGATATTCCCCAACGCAACCACATCATGCCCAGCCAGGCCAAAACAGGCTGTGGATACTCAGGCCTCTGGTCAGGAACTCCAACCTGCACCAGGCAACGGAGCACACCATTGTGAACCAGTGGGAAGGGGGATAGCGGGAGATGGGCCCACGGGCATGGCCTCCCTGGGGCCTAGCACACCCAGGCTGCCTGTCAGGGAAGCCTTGGCCTCTTCACTATGCTGTGCATCCTGAAGCAGTGCAGGTTCAAGCATGTCCCAATTGAGCCAGAGAGCAGTCCTCTCCATGCCACCTACCCGTTGCTTTTGTTGCGGCCAGTCCAAGGTAGAATTTCTTATGTGCTGTTCTAGACAGTTATAATATCACCCAGCTTGATGTAACTAAAATTCTAAAGCTTTGTAGAATCTTTAAAAAGCTATTATGTCCTATATTTCTATTTGTACCACTTGCCCTATTGTTTTAATGACTCAGTCCTGTCCCTCCCTTTTTCCTTTCTCCCTGCCTTCTTTCTCCCTTTTTTCCCTTTCCTTTTCTTGCAGTGTTGGGGGTTAAACTCCAAGGCCTTGTTCATGCTAGGCAAGCACTCTACCACTGAGCTACAACTCCAGCCCTGTGGACAATTTCTATACAAGTAATCTGAATTATTTCTATAAAAAAACCTCTCGTGTGAGACTATTTTAAAAGTAATTTTGGAAGAGTTGCTAACATGGGTACAAATCATTTATGACAAGTTGTTTTTAAATAGTATACCATAACTAATATTTCTAAACAAAAGGAGCTTAAAACTTGAGTTGGTTTTCATGTCAGTTTTTGTACACTACTATTTATTTAAGAGCCTTCAAAATCTATTTCCAGATGTTCCTTTGACTTCTCATAGGATGTAAAAACTTGTAAGTAAGCTGGTCATGGTTAATATATAGCAAAGAGAAGCATAAGATAGATGAGATTCTGCCTCAAACAAAAGTAAATAAAATGTTGCATGGGATTCTCACACAGAGAGAGGGGACACCAGGGTAGTCAGTAGGAAGCAGTGTTTCTCTGTGGACATACAGCCTCTGTGAATTCTTATCCAAAGACTGAGCATTTTCTGTAGGGAGTGATAGCCTTATATATTCTGGTGAGTTCCCTTTGACATACTAGCCTTTGTCTGCATATGAGGTGATACACATTCCTGTTTGGGCATTCTATTTCTATAGTACAAAGTAGCAAGAATGTTCAAAACTGATTTAGGGAGGGCTCACAATGATATCAAAGGCATCATGTTCTCTTTCCTTTGTTCTGAGAGATATCTACCCCAGTTGTAGCTCAGTGGTGAAGCACCCCTGGCTTCTATGCCCACTACCAAACCAAAGCAAACCAAACAAATGGCAGCTGCACTTTATTTAGGGCAGAGGATTTAGCATTACAATGAGATAGAGTGAGCAAAGTTTACCCTAGGTCATTTAGAAGAGGAACTGTGTATCTTTGACAGGTTTAAGCTGTTTCTTTGTAAATTCTTCTAAAGAGCACTTTTTGAAACAAAGAAACAACTTCAAGTGATGTTAACAGTGAGCAGCCCTCTGCCTGCACTCACTGGTTTCTGAAGTTTCCTGCCTGGAAGCTAAGGACTTTGCAGAATGTCTTCTGGTGGGGAGGAAAGTCTGAAGGGGGGCAGACCTGGACTTTTGAATCCCTTGGGGTGACCCCCTCCTTTTAGGCTATTCTAACCCACTCCCTGGAAATGTCTCTAGTATCTGAGATGCAAAGAGTTTGAATGGCCTCCAAAGCTAGAGCTTTGAGCCCTGATTCCAGGCCCTCTCCTCACCCCACTTCTCTGGTTTGTGGTTGTAATCTGGGGCACCTAAAGGCCCTGATTTTGGAGGATTTTACTTCCATCCCACCTCTGTGCACTCCAGTTCGCTTCCATGGCAGTACCTGGAATTGGGAAGGAAGTTCTCCATGCAGGAGATTCAGGCTTCCTAGCAGGCTGTCTTCTCCTTGACTTTATAGAAGGCAGTGCCCCTGGGGCTACCCAGTGGGACCACCTTTGTCATATTACTTTTGGGGCTGAGTCTTAGTAATGGTTGCCAAACAGGTGTTTCTCCTTTGTGCCCAGGATCTTCCTCCCTGAGGTAGTTAGTTACTCTTTGATTGAAGCTGAAGGCTATATAGGTGTCAGTCAGTCACTTTGCTCATGTCCTCTGTCCACTGTCGTGAAAGTCTGCTTTCTCTCTCACAGCCCATTGCCCAAGGCCCAGGTGACCCAGGAGGCTTTAAAGGCTACTTCTGTGGGAGTGGGTGGAGCAACTCTGCATTCTGCAAAGGGACACCTTTGTGCTGAGAGGCTGCAGTGATAGGAATCACCAGCATGCTTTCCTCTACACCATCTCAACAGCGGGGTTGTGATGGATGCAGTCATAAATTTCTTTAAATCAGTTGTCTTTGGTGGATAGAGACTGACCTAGGATCCTGTAGTCCTCTGCTAAGAAAGAGAAAGCATATTTGGGCACATTGTAGAGTAGAAAAATTTTTGGTTAGGGGTACAAAGTGTGTGGAAAAGTTTGAAAATGCCTCTGAAGACTTTCCCAGGACACTTGGTGATAAGTGTCAAGAGGAGAGGTGGGGCTCCTGCCCCACCAGCTCATGAGCCATCACTGCTCAACAGCCATAGATTCAAAGCCACATCTTCATACAATGCTAACTGCTGAAGTGGTGACAGAAGCACAGAAGGCTAGAGTAGTTAAGGTCTTCGTGGGATTGTTTCAGGGTTTAGCAGTGATGTCAGGCTTGCTGGCACTCACTGGTATGAATGCAGAGGTGCTAGATAAGCTCTCCAGGCCATGAGTGTGGCAAAGGGCAGAGATACAATCTGATACAGAAAGCTCCTTCATGTTCTGGGACTTCTGCTCTGTTCTGAGGATCATAGTTAGATTTTGGCATGAGCAGAATCATGTGTAATAGAAATGAAACTGTCACCAAGAGAGGTCTTGTGAGTTGCCTATGTCACACATCTTAGGAGTGGCTCAACCTAAATTGAATTCAGGCATTGGTTTTTGACCCAGTCCCTCACACACTCAGCTCAGGCAGCTGCTGTCAGTGGTGGGTCAGCAGCTTTGGGGGTTGGGCCTGGTGACCACTCTGTGCTGTCACCAGTGGCAGAATTGTGCACTCGCTGTGCTCTGCCATCCTCATAAGGACCATGGGAAAAGGTGATCTGCCTGGCATAGAAGAAAAAATAGAAACACCAAGGTTTGCTGGGATTTGGCAATAAGCACACAATTATTAAGCAGCCAACAGGGACTAGACGATCTGACCTTTATATTGATGAGGAAGCTGACGTAAATCAGAACTATACTTGCCTGTGTGGGAGGGAGATGGAGGTGGAACATGGAGTCCGACATACTTACTGTAGGACCAGATCGAAAACCCAGTAAATGTTTTTTCTTTTTCCTTTGACAATACCAAAATGGGAGGTTGCTTAAAATTAATTTTTTTGTAAATGCCTAAAATATTTATTTATTAATGCTGGGATCAAATCCAGGGTCTTTGTGCATGCTATATGCAGACTCTCTACTGAGCTATTTCCCTAGCTCCTGATCATGTTTAGGAGAAAATTTTCCTATTTCCAGATATTCGCCAAGATGAACTTAATGAATATAGTCCATTTCTGGGACTTATGGGGAAATTATGGGCCTAAAGAGTAAGGTATGTAAGTTTCTATACCACTGCCAATTTCTGTCTTCAGAAGGATAGTGTTGATATCTATATCATGCAGTGTGAACGTAGAGAAAGCCCTCTTGAGTGCCCTTAAGTAGCCAGAAGGAGTTTCTGTTCCTAATGTCTTGGTGCAGGGAACATCCAGTTGCTGTGAAGTGACGAGACATCCAGTCCAGGGCTTCTTCTATCTCCATGGTTAAGTATGACTTTTAAGTCTGTCCAAACTGTTGCAGACCAACACTGGTGTCACGAAGAATGGAAGTGAGTAACTAAGTAAATGAAGTGAAAGAATCCAAGGACACACTCAGACCAAGCCTGTGGGCCAAATGCTGGTTGCTATGGCTGTGAGAGGTGCTGGAGAGGATCCTAGGTGTTCAGCATGACCCTGTGTGCTGAGCCTTTATGAAGCACTCATGGTTGTGGAGCAGAAGCACCTCAGACCGATGGTGAAAAAGCAGCCCTGTCCCATGTGATTCCTAATGCATGCTGTCAGCCAGGCCTCAGAGGGTAACTGCCTCTCCTGAGCAGTCCTCTGGACACGTCCCTGATATAAGGTTCACCACATTCCTTTCCCAACACTGAAAGATTTAAAAAGCTGTTTATTTGAGTGTTTTATTCCATTTTTGCTGGCTAGAAATTAAAACTGAGAAATTTCAACAATACTGTATTCATTCATGATTTCATTTAAAAATAATATAAACCTGTTAATGTTAACATAAACAATATTTTTTAATCAATTCATTTATTTTAATTAGGTATATAAGACAGCAGAATGCATTTTGATTCATTGTATACAATTGCTGTACAACTTTTCATTTCTCTGGTTGTACAAGATGTAGCATTGCACCATATGTATAGTCATAAATGTACCTAGGGTAATGATGTCCATCTCATCCACCATCTTTCCTGCCCCCAAGCTCCCTCTTCATCCCTCCCTCCCTCCCCTTTGCCCCATCAAAATTCCTCCATTTTACCCATGCACTCCCCATCCCCCCATTATGGATCAGCATCCACTTATCAGAGAGAAACACTCGGACTTTGGATTTTTTGGAATTGGCTTATTTCCCTTAGCATAATATTTTCCTACTCCCTCCATTTGCCTGCAAATGCAATATTTTTATTCTCTCTTAATGCTGGGTAATATTATATTGTGTATGTATACCACAGTTTCTTTATCAGTTCATTCGTTGAAGGGCATCTAAGATGCTCCCACAATTTAGCTATTGTGAATTGTGCTGCTATAAACATTGATGTGGCTGCATTACTAATCATAACCCAAACCCATATTAACCATTTTTAAGTGGGCATAGAATTCAGAAGTGTTCAGACCTTTCCTATTACCACTGTCTGTTGCTAGAATTTATCTTTATAACAGAAACTCTGCACCCATGAAATAGTACCAACCCATTGCCCCTTATCCAGCCCTGGCAGTCCTTTGCTTTCTGTTTATGTGGGTTTGATGACTCTAGATACATCATCTAAGCATAATTACATAGTAAGTATCCTTTTGTGATTGTGTGACTACACTTAACATAATGTAGGTTAATTATATTTCATTGTGTGAATGAACAACTTGTTTATTCATTCCTCCATTGTTGGATGCTTGTATTGCTCCAACTCTTCAGTTCCTGGGAACACCAACTTTGCATTTCTGGAAGCTTGAGCACCAAAGGATGTTGTGAATCCACAGCAAATTGGCTGTGGTTGGGGTCCCATGGATTCATGACTTCCACCTCAATGCAATCTGTAGGCAAGAGGAGACATGAGCTGATCTAGTGAGGCCACCTGCAATTAGCACAGATGCTACAGACAAGGCTAGAACAACCTCTTGACTCTAAATAAAGAGGAAATAATGAAACTCAGAGACACACTTGACAAGAAGACAAAGAGGCAAAGAGGAAGTGGAGTCTCACAAAGAACACTAAGAAGTAATGAATGTGATTGAAGGACAAGGAAAGCCCAGATACACCCTTCTTCCCAATATCACAGGTTGCACTTGCCATCCTTTGTAGATCAGTTAATTAGCAAAAGGCTTAGTGCTGTACTAGATTTAAGCACTCCAGTTTCCAAAGGTCACTATTACCAGCACCATTTAACAGAGGGATACATTTTACAGGCTTTTCTTTTAAGGACTTAGACCTTCCCTGAATACAAGGGATGTGTCTAATCTTTGCATGTCCCAAGGTGCACAGTCAGCACTGGGCCTTTCTGCAGTGTCAGACTGAGGGCAGGGGTCAGGCCCAAGAAGCAAGATTCAGGAATCCAGCAGTTGAAAGAAGATGTGAGGCACTGTGGTAATATTGATCATCCTTTATTCAGAGGTGGCAAGAGACCCTAACAAGGCCCTGTGTCCACTTCCATATTCCTTTTTAATATAAAGGCCAAACAAAGAAGGCACATTGCCAACAGTTTACATAAGTTGGTGTTCCCCCACAAGCAAATGCTTATGACCTTGATTACATATGCTGAATCATGTTGTTTTTGAACTTGACTACACACTGACCATAACCTAGCCCATTCATGGCCTCAACCCCTCACTAATAGCATAACAGCTCGCTGGAAGGTTGGCAAGTGAGCCATTTTGGCCCCACCCAAACACATAGCTTCAGCTTGAACACTGTATTCTGATCTCTGCACACTGCTCCCCAGGTTCCACACACAAGGGCAAGGGCACCCTGTGCTTTCCTCCTCAGGAGCTGACAATACTGACAGGACACAGGAACAAGTCACTGGGACCACACCTTGAGGGCAGTTTACCACCATGAGGAGAGACAGGCCTGGTTCCTGCTCACACTGAGAGAGGAAGGGCCTTGAGAATTGTTCCAGTGGTGGGAATGAGTTTTAAGATGGAATAAAACAACAATAAAAGCAAATGTTTTTATTGCCTGCATAGTCAGAGGTTTTTGATAACATAACAAGAAATAATAATCATTTAAAAAGTCAGCTGACTGTTCTCAGGTGACATCTTTCAGGGCTTGCTCAGGGATATTTGCTATATGCAGGCAATCTTCTTCTTCCCTGATTATTAAGTCATCTTGAAAGCAAGACAAGAAAGATCAATGGAACATAAATATTAGCTGTCTGGCATTTCTTTTGAGATGGAAGATTTTGGGGAAAAACAGAAACATACTCATAATGCGATATAAATATTTATGTCAGAGGACAGGAGGTAAGACTGGAAGATTCTCAATTTCCTTCAGTGTCCAAAACCACTGTTTCTTTTCTATATTAAAGGTCAATCAATAGCAGTTATGAAGTAAAAACCACTTTTGTTTGATCAACTGTTCTATAGCTTTTTTAGTCCAAGTTCCTCATTGCAGGGGAAAATTACAATTATTTTATAAATACCACAAAGAAGTACATAGTTGCTATACAAAAATAAGGTAAAGGACATTTGGAGACAAGGGAGTGTCCAACATGCAGGCAAGCCAGAAAGCAAAGTGATGACTGGATTTTACTCCTTTGAAGGACTGCATCCCAGACACATGGCTGTGGTGAGTCACTAAAACAGGGATGACCATAAATGGTTGGACGATCCCAAATAAATATAAAATTAAAATAAATGTAAAATATAAAATTACATACTGAAAGGTGAACCAAAACTATGTATCAAACTGACAGCATAACCACAAAGATGAAGGGAAAAAAAATAGAAATTAACATAAGTAACTTTATAACCAAGCACTCTAGAAAGACATTACTGGTGAGATTTATTAAAAAAAAAAAAAAAAAAAGAAAAAAAAAAAAAAAACAAAACTATAAGCAACCTTCAACTTAACTTAAAGACTCATCTATCCAATCTATCCAGTGTTAGGGAGTATGAATCCCATGTGTACCTGGGGTTCAGGAGATGATATCCTAATCAACCATGGTTCTCACTGTGGGAGAAAGAGATGCAATGTGAAGTGGGAGTGGATTGGATTCAGGGTCTCAGAATAAACTCTCAGTTGATTAATCAGTCATTCTACCAGATCTGACCACTGAAAGGGCCTAAAGGCAAATACAACCCAGTAGCCATGACCACATGATTGTTCATTCCCTTATCATTTGGTTTCCAAATGCCATCCACCACTTGAGATCAGGGGTCCTTGGAGAAATGGTTGATACTTCCAGGGCTGGGGCAAGGAAAGCACAAGCTAATCCTGGAGCATTCTCCTGGGGAAGAAAGTAAGAACATGTTTACAAACCCATGAGATATATCCAAAGGACTTGGGAATGGTCTGACTTGCAAATTATGGATAATTTGAACACCAAAAGGAATGTTGACAGGAATGGGTGACACCACATTGAATAAAAATTCATACCACACCAACAGTACAAGCCAAAGCCACAGGGTCATACATGACACCAACAGTAACAAGCAGTACAAAGCCACAGGGGAAGGTAAAGGAAATCTTTCCCTTACAGAAGAATACCAAATGACATAGGGAAAGAGAAAACTAAATGGAAAATTACATTCTACAACCACCATTGTAATAATTATTTTAGGCAAGAATGTTGATAAATGTTGCACCTATTGGGTGAAAGAGTATTGGGAATGCAATATATGCAGACTCAGGTTGCAATATATGCAGACTTCACAGATTGCTTACTAAATACAGAGGGGAAGACAGGTACCTTTGTAATACAGACATCTGGGTGACACCAACATCCCCACTAGCCACACTTAACAGCACCATGAATGGGATGGGCAGGGGGAGAGAAAAGGATGACATCAAGTCCCTCTGAGGTGACGCACAGGGACACAGCACTTCCCTAGCAGGAAAATGACAAAAAAAAAAAAAAAAAAAAAAAAAAGCATAGCTGTGCCTCCAATCTCAAAGGGATCAATCGGAAGAGTATGTGTTAATACTTTTTGCAAAACAACTTTCAGTGCCACAAGAGAGAACAGAAAGGTATGGAGAACTTTTTCTAGAACCATGGCTGACCAAGCAACCAGAAGCCATGAATGATCTGTGACTGAATCTTGGATCCAATAAAAACAAAATTCCAGTCACACAGGATATTGTTGGTAAAATTTGTACAGGAGCTCCCCATTAGTCACAATAGTGCATCAGTCCCTAAGTTCACTACAGAGTCCCTGAACTCCCTCCATGTAGTACATGTCATGTGCTACTTGTGTCTGCCCACCCTTGTCTGCTAACTTCATCAGGGTTGAGATCAGTCTACCTTATTTTGCTGTTCCCAGTAAACCCAGGACACCTGGCACTTGGTTGACTACTGCCATGAAAATGAATTCTGTCCAACAGATGCTTCCAACACTTCCTTGAGGCACAGTTGGGACTGCAGTCTTCTCTTTTGAGATCAGATGTTCCATGTGGCTTTCTCTGATCTTAATGTATGAGTGAAAAGCTTGTCTGCCACTTTTAGGCAAAAGGTCAAGAGTCAGTGCACAAGGCCACTCTCTCGGCCTCTGCCACCCTGTCTGGCAATGATCGGCTAGGAACAGGTGGGGAGGATGATAAAGCAGCCAACCCAAAGTGTAGCTTCAATCAGTCTGTGTCTCTACAGGCCTACAATGAACTTAACCTCCTTCTAATCATGTCCCCCAACCCCACTGACCACACTGGACATATAGTATGAATAAGAGTAAAATCAAAGAGATGCCGAGGTTGGCTGTGACATTAGCACACACCAGGTTATCTCAGTTGATGCATATGTGTTCAACTATGAGTGCAAATTCAAATAGCAAAATAGGTCACCTAAATACCAAATAAGTCAGAGAAGTTACCTTTATATGTGGTGGCACACCACATGGACATAAGGAGCTCTCTAGAGCCAAATGTTCTGTCAAGTGGGAAAATAAGATTGCATGCCCAGGAACAGCCAAATATATGCCATATTCTGAAGCCCCAGGACAGTTTATCACTATGTCCATCAACAAAATAGGCCCTGCTCTCCAGCACAAGGACATGAGAAATGTGAGCCCCTGTGTGATGGAGAAGGAAGTTGCCATCCTCCTACCCCTTCCTGCCTGGGGAATTCACTGAGCACTTGTATCTTTGGTTATTTGATTGCTGTGTGGAGCTGGACATTCTGAAATCCATGTCAATTCTTTGTGTCTCTGAGAGCAGGAATAGAATGTGTGGGCCTGTTTCCATAGTACTTGCCCATGTTTTGCACTTTGAGTAGGGAAAACCCTACAAAACACATCAAATGAGACGCTGGATGACAAAGGTGTTATACCTGCAAGTGTCCAATCACCTGTGTACACAATGTCATGGGAGGAGAACACAGGAGGCTTGCAGAGGTTACCCCTCCAGGAGCACACTGGGACAAGCATGGCAGGGAAATTCACTTTCTGCCACATGCTCTTGTGCACACTGTCAGTGTTGTGTGTCTTCGTGCCCATGTGTGCCAATAAAAGCACATGGTGTGAAATGACCTGGGAGAGGTGGGAAGGCTTGGTGGGTAAGAACTGCAGCTGCTTGGTAAGGGCATGGCTGTCTGTGCATCCATAAACATGTTAACCAACCTTTCTGTGCCAGTTTTATCAGCTATAAAATGGAATAGGGGCAGGGCCTCCCCAGGGCGTGATGAGGATGTGATGATATAATTCATGCAAAACTCTTACAAAAGCACCTGCCTCCTATGTGCTCAGCAGGCATTATCTGTTATTGTTACCTGTTCCAGTAATAATAGTACTGTCATACAATTTCCAGGACAAAAGAAAAGATCCATTAGAAAAAATGAAATCTAGCACCATGAAGAGCTTCTCCATGTGTTGCCTTCATAGGGAGCAAGAAGGGACTTAGGGTAAATAAGATGATAATGAGGCTGGATGATAATTAGAGCTCATCATTTGAGAGACTAAAGTCAGAAAACAATAATCACCTGCAAGGACCTAGTACCATGCACACCAAGTGAGCTGCATCTCCAGTTAAAAGAAAATGATAGGGCACGAGAGAATTGAAGAGTACACTTAGAAACATGGTTTATCCCAGGAAAGCACTACCCAACCCATAACCAGAGGCTGAGAGGGATCTCAGAAAGCCCCAACAGGGAAGCAGGGTACAGACACAGTTCTAGTTGCTGGGAACCTAGTGGTGAACTTGTACAACTAGAACGAAAGGAAGCTGAGCCCATTGTGGAGGGTGTTTCATTCACCCAACCTCCCAGTGCAGCAGGAGCTGGGCCCTCTGTGGAAGATACAAAAACACAAGCTGAGTGCAGAGACCCTACTGCAGATATGCCTGGTCTATTGGGAGGGTGAGAGTACGTGGGAGGTATTTTGTGGGAGAGTGGGCTCATCACTCATGGGAGGTGACAACAGTATGAGAATAGTGAAGATGAGTGCCCTGTGGACTATGGGCCCTCATCAAAGTGTATACTTTGGGCCAAATGAGGTGGTGCATGCCTGTAATCCCAACACTTAGGAGGCTGAGGCAGGAGGATCATGAGTTCAAAGCCAGCCTCAGCAATGGTGAGGCACTTAGCAACTCAGTGAAACCCTGTCTCTAATAAAATTCAAAAAAAGGGCTGGGAATGTGGCCCAGTGGTCGAGTGCCCCTGAGTTCAATCCCTGGTACCAAAAAACAAAACAAAAGGTGTGTACTTTTGGAAAGTAGATTTCTGCACAGAGCTGGCCCTTTGTACCCACATTCAAGTAGTCATCTAAAGCAGGGCATTTTAGGACAACTTCCAGGGATAGCATTTACCCCAAATCCAGGTGATGGTCTGCACTTCTTGCAGAGGCCCAGGGACCAGGGAATAATGTCTTTTCAGCATTGCTAGGCTTTGAGCTCTTCACCTCAAACCGCACTCTACTTCATGCAGGGCAGGAGGAGGGAGTTGCCATGTTCCAATGAATAACTGGGAAAGTGCAAAGGGTCAGGCATCTCAATATGAGAGTAAATGAAGGCCTAGAGGTGAAGGCCTGGATAACAAGGTTCTGAGAGTCCAAGGAATAAAGAAAGTGGACCACGGGATTCAATTACATGAAGAACCTTTCTGACAGAGGAACTGAATATAAATGCTGGGAATGACCAAGATGAGAGGCAATCCTCTTGGAAACCACAACATGTTGAGCAGTTTGTCAAAATAACATTGAGTGGGACAGGCCAGGCTTCCTACATAAGGGTGTTCAGGTAGCATCCTACACAGAGGCCTCAAGCTGCTGCAGTCAAATGTACAAGCAAAGGATAACTTTGGCTGGAGCTCTCCTTCCCATAATTCACAAAAAGGCATCTGCTATAGTTTCAAATTAAAATGTTCTCCAAAGACCCATGTTCTTAAGGCTTGGTCTCCTACCTGTGATGCCACTGGAACGTAGTGGAACATATAACAGGTGGGGTCTGTCCACCTACAACTAAAAAATAATATTTTAAAAACCTTCTATGTTTTACTTCTCTCTCTCTCTCTCTCTCTCTCTCTCTCTCTCTCTCTCTCTCTCGTGTTTTGAACTGAGGCTAGCTTTGAACTCGTGATCCTCCTGCCTCAGCCTCCCAAAGTGCTGATTACAGGTGTGCGCCACTGTGCCCATCTTGTCTGTCTCTTTTTAAGCTTTTTGAAATTCATATACATACCCAAAAATGTCTGCAAAATATGTTCACAATGGACCAGATTCTTCAACATAAATCAAGCCTCAAAGAATTTCAAATAACTGAAATCATTCAGCTTTCAGAGTATTTCCTCTAGAACAAATGAGAAATCAAAAATATTTTTAAAAATCAAGGCTGGGGCTATAGAGCTCTTGCCTAACATGCGTGAGGCACTGGGTTTGATCCTCAGCACCACATAAAAATAAACAAATAAAATAAAGTCATTCTGTCCACCCACAACTACAAATTTTTTTAAATATTAGAAAATCAACATATCTATACTAGGTATCTATATAAAAAAATATATATATATATATATATATATATATATATATATGCACACCAGGTTATTAGGTGTAACAAAATGTTTTTTTTTTTTTTTTTTTATCTTCTGAAGAATTGAGACTTTTGTGATCATGCAGCATCTCTCCAGGAATATTTTTAGTTAAATTCTATTTTGTGTGATATTATGCAGTCACACCACTGGTTTTAGGTTAGTGTTTATATGGCTTATCTTTCTGCATCATTTTCTTTTCAGTATTCTGTGTCCTTGTGTTCTAGGTTGTTTCATATAAGAAGCATGATTTTTTATTTAGTCTGATTTATGACTTTTAATTAGAAATATTTAACCTATTGCATTTATCACAACTTTTGTAATAATAATTCTGATTTTAATTATATCATCTTGTCAACCCATCATTCTTTTTCTTTGCTCTGTTTTGTCTTCTTTTGAGTGGGTTATTTTTAATTTTTCAATTTTCTTTCTATCGGCTTGAAAGTCAGAAACCCTGAAAACTTTGTTAAAGGATCAGGAACAGAAAGTCATGTGTTTCTGATGGGCATAGAGCTGGAAGATGGAAGTGTGCAGCTTCTGGAAGCTGCCCATGAATTGGCAGCTCTAGGGAGCACAGGCAGGGGTTCTGCTCTACCCCACCTGGGCTGCAGGTGAAGCAAGGATGATGCATTATGATGGGAGTCTCACAGGGACAACAGAAAGAACAAGGAGGGGAAAGGCCCTCTGGGCTAATCTCAGTCAGTAGGGGTTGGGGACTTAAGAACACATGGGCCAAATAGGAACTCTCTGGTTGCTTCCCACTTCCTGTTACAGACCTGGCCTAACCCTGGAGGTGTTCCCCTGACGTGTCATGGGAACCGAAACTACCCTAAAGATAGGGTAATTACTCTGCCAATAGGACTTGCCCATGTTCTTTACCTGTCTCTATAATCTCTTTGCTGATTGATTCGTGTCCCATATAAACATTGTTTAACTTCCTCAATAAACTTGAGTTCCAGCGCTGACCTGACTGGGCTCCGTGGTATTTTCCTGGGTCTTCTGAAGGCAGAGGAAGGGATACCAGCGATCTTTACCTTCCCATTTTGGCTTTATCTCTGAGGCAGCCTCTCCAAGCCTCTCTGCTGGACAGAGAAGGTTCGATTCCTGGGTTTAGGGAGAGCTACAAACTTCATCCCCTACCGTATTTTTCCTACAAATAGGCAAGAAGAGGTATGAAAATTAGGGCAGGAATACTGTGGAAATTCCTAATGTGTGGTTAGTTTGACTTAGAAAATATTGGTTATTAGAGGAGAAAGGAAGAGTGTGAGGAGGAAGAGTGGAGGGAATAGTTGTTTAATAAAGCAGGATGGAAAAGCTGAAGGGAAGTGGCTTTTACTCATTAGTGGCTCTAGAGGGCGCCAGAACACTGGAATTCAATAATAGAAAGTCCATGATCTGCATTGCAAAGAAGGAAAGGACTTCAAACCGGCGGGGGGTGAGGTGGGGGGAGATGAGGAGGATTTAATACTGCAAAAAACTTGTCCCTGCCAAAGGGCAGCTTGGCTTTTAACCCAATTAGTTTGTCACATCTTGTGCATTCTATGTGTCTTTTCTTGGGGATTTTATTACTTACTTTTCAGGTTTTTTTCCCTTAAACTTCTATACAATAAGTGTCCGTGAAACACTGAATAGAAATAACAGAACTCGAGGAAGACTCTGATTTGCTATTAAAGAACGTTTAGAGAAATAAAAGAGGACCTTCCCTAGTTATTGAAAGGGCACATCATGTCCTCACCCCCAAGGTGACCAAAACAAATGAACAAAAAAACATCAAAATACATCCTAGGGCAACTATCTTCTGTAAACAGACAACAAGGACCTGGTAGACTCATACTGTCCCACAAGCAAAGCAACCACAATCGTCTATTTCTGAACTGTGTAATTAAGTGAAGCCATGGATCAAATGAACATTGTGCATCCAAGAGAAACTATTTAACATAGGTAAGACAGTGGTGTCTGTTACATGTTCACAGGGGCTGCCCCATCTCAAGACCAGTAACCTGCCCTGAAGAGTTATGAAAGGGTGTCCCTTAGATTTAAAGGACACTAGACATTACTCGAATGCACACAGGAAAATAACGAGGAGCAGCAGTGAAGGCAGTTGTGCCCCTGGGGAATACGGAACAGGATGCACACAAAATGCCTATAACTCCTTTCTTCCAGTGTTTGTTTTAAAAGTCAACTGCAGAAAGCAAGAGTTACAAAACTGTAAATCTCGAAGGACTTAAAATGTACAAAGAGAAGACTTGTTTTTACAAAATGGCCCAAAGGAAGTGGGAGGGTATGGAGTTATATTGGAATTCAGTTTTTGTACAATATTGAACTTAATATTAATTTGAATTAGATTGTTTTTAAAAGCTCATAATAATCCCTAGGACAATTACTAAGAAGTTACATGTTAAAATTCAACAAAGGAAACAAGAAGAGACTTAAAATAGTACACTAGAATGTATCCACTTTGGAATAAAGAAGGCATAAATGGGGGCTGGGGTTGTGACTCAGTAATAGAACACTTGCCTAGCACATGTGAGGGACTGGGTTTGATCTTCAGCACCACACAAAAATAAATAAATAAAATAAAGGTTAAAAAAGAATGCTTAAACAAAAGCATACATGGAGGAATAGAGAAACATCACACATACACCATATTGAAACATATACCAGATATGAATTCTACCTCTTCAGTAATCACACCAAATTGAAATGGACTAAACACTGAAATCAAAAGGTATAGATCACCAGAATGGATTGAAAAACAGAATCAAGTAGCATGTTGCTATTGAAGACACACCTTAGTTTCAAGAATACAAACAGATTCAAAGCAATAGGGAGGGATACGACATGGCAAATAAGCGAAGTTGGCGTAATATCCCTAATATAGACAGAAAAATAGACTTTGGAAGACACTTGGTTACAAAGAAAGAGAAGAACATCTTATAATGGCAAATGGTCAATTTGTTAAGAACATAAGTAGGTATAAACATATGTGTGCAGAATACAGCAGAGCACCTTTAGGAAGGAAAAATGACAAGATTAAGGGAGCAACCAATCATTTGATGTTAACAGTGGAGAATTTGACATTGCACCCTAAGGAAGGGAGTGAACAACCAGAAAGATACACAAGAAGTATAATCCTGAGCAACAGCATGTGGGCATCTACAGCCACAGCATGGACCCTGTCCAGGGCCTACCTGGGCTGTGAAGCCCTGTGACTAGGTAACAATAATGTAATGCAGGTGCCATTGTTGTAGGTACAGATGAGGCAAAGCACCAAAGATAACAAAAAACAGTTTTATTTATTTTGGCTGCAGCTGGATCAGAGGATACAGCTCTCACTGTGATCAATAATCCTCTGAACCCCGAGTTCAGGTAGTTTCAGAATTTTATACCCAGCATGTAAGGGGAGGGGCTTAGAAGTTCACAGTTTACAGAAGTTAACATAAAAGCCACTTTTTTTCTTTCACTGTTCTGGGCAAGTTAACCCTTCAAGGACAACATCTGAGAAGGGGAGAGATTCTTCTCCCCTTTCTTTCCTGCCCCCTGCGAGCTCTTACCATGGAGTCCATTGGTAACTTTTCTTATCTTAGAAATGTAGACGTCTCTGTGAGGCTCCAACTCAAGACCAGAAGCCTTGTTAAATAATTTTTCCTTTTTATTATCACACTTTACATTTGCAAACACACTTCTACAAACTACTATACTGGACACATGTTTGTGAAAAACAAAGGGGCATCCAGCAGCTGGAGTGCTGATTTCTTTCAGGCCAGTGGACAAGTAATAGAGCAACAGGAAAATAGGAAGTTTATCTGCAATGACCTTTTTTATAGAGACTCTCTCTTTTGCTGACAGTCCTAAAATCAGCCATGGTGAAGATTTCTGGAGAAGCTCAGTTAAAATTTTCTGCAAAGAAAGGGGGTGCCACTATATCACCACAGAACAAGAGAAAAGGTCTCTGGTTTAGAGAAAGTTGCCAGAGTCCAGCTTCAGCATGGGGTGTGTAGACATGGGTGGAGAGTGAGGAGTCTGCAAAACAGCAGAGAAATAGCACACAGACACGTGAGTCAGGCTGCTGAATCCCTTTCTTTACTTTTTAATTGCATGTAATATTAGTATATTTCTTGGCAGCATACATTAACTTTTGTGGTTACATCACAGTCATAAGATCCAGGAAGTAGCAACATCTGCTGATTACATTTCAGACATTTTAATCTTTTACCCAACATATTTCAAGGTCTTATGAAGACCATGGTCACACACTATCTGAATGCCTTGTGTTTTTGCCACACTTTATCTGTAACCAGTCTAGGTCTGATTCATTCCTCATGGATTCTCTGAAGCCATTCCTCTGTATACCTGTTTATCTGCCTGATTGAAGTTAATTTTCTCTGCCTGGTTTTAAAGCACTATTGTGTTTCTATAATAGTTTTGTTTTGAACCTAAGGACAGGGAAGGGAGGCATAGCTGTTTTTATCCAAAGGACATAGAAGTCTTTTTACAATTAAAATGTGCAGGTCTTAAGTTTGACATCTGTGGAGGGAATACATTTCTATACGTGACTATTTTATCTTCAAAGGAATATAATAAACCTTTAAGAAGTTACAAAGGAGGTTCTTATGTCTAAACCCTCATAACTTTAGTAAGGAAGGTCAAATTGGGGATATCTTCTTATGTTTTTATATCTGATTCCAAGTGCTTTGACCCGCTGCGGACTGTACAATTATCACGTCAGTCCTGGCAGTCATATAAACTATAAGAAAAATAGCAAGAACATAGGGAAAAAGAACAAGTCATTCTAACACCATTTTTATGCCACATCTCCATGAAGGAGGGTCGCCTTGCACCATCCATTTTGGAGAGTCCTTGCTCATCCGCAGATCAAGAGGAAGATGTGGCAGAAAGTTGGGTTCAACAGTTATTTAACCCCTTTAGATCTGTTTTCTCATTGGTAAAAACTGCATATATAATATGCTCCTTACAGGGTTCCAGTGAGAATTCAATCCGATATCATTTATAAAATACCTGCGACAGTGCCCTAGCCAAAGAAATGTATCTATTAGCAAGAGAAATTGTAAAAGCTCCAAGGATTCCATAGGATAAGAAAAGTTTTACAGGTGGATGGTGGCGATGATCACTAGACAATTGGGAATGTACTCACATCACTGAACCGGACCTTCAAAAATGGCTAACATGGTAGATTTTCTGCTACATATATTTTACTACAATTTAAAACACACACACACACACACACACACACACACACACACACACACACATTCCAAGGACAATTTGGAAAGTGTTTGAAACGTCTGCATCGGGGAAACTTGCAAAGTAATCAAGAAAGTTTCTTTCCTTTAAACAGGATGTTTTTTTTTTTTTTTTTTTTCAAGCCTAGAAAATTGCTTCTCATTACTGAAATACGCATTTTAAGTTGTGAATTGTTACTAATAAAATGTTTGATGGAGTATCATTTAAGTGTACAAAATGAAACACTGGGGGTTTTCAGGAAGCAAATATTTTAGAAGGGATGGAAGAAAAGAATTAATCAGTTCCATAGATCATTGCTCCTACTCTCAACTTTGGTTTAACACTTTCAAATAAAATTGGTTTTTCCACATTAAAATATGGCACCCTCATTTTTACTGACTATTGACACGTGTAGGACCATATTACAATAGATCTGCAAGGCACACATTCCTCTGCCTTCCCTGGGACAGTGACCAGGGACCTTCCCCACTCTGTTAATGCCCCAGATTGTGGTTCTGTGAGGACAAGATCTGCTCTGGGCTACAGGAATACAGGGCACTGTATTGGTAAGCTAATAAGACTTTATATCTAATCTATTCCCAATGGTGATGCCTGAATAGTTGTGCCCTAACTCAGATGTTTCATTGATTATGCTTATTAAAACAAACAACTCAAAATGGATGCAGTTTCCTTAGAAAGGTGGAAAAGGAGCACTTCAGCAGGACTGGAAGTCCCAGGAGATGACAGCCCTCAGCAGTGCTATCTGCCATAATCAGATTTCAGTCACACCTGCACAGTCATGGAGCTGATACTGCTGTGTTGGGACCTTACACTGCTTTCTGTCTGCTTGCCACATTACCACGCCCTGTTACAGGACCTAGGCTAAGCAGGGGGCGTGGCTGTGAAAACTGAAACCACCCCAAAGATAGGCCAATCGCTCTGCCAATGGCATCTGCCCATTATCCTTATGTGTCCCTATGATCTTTCTGTTGATTGGCCCATGTCCTATATAAGACCGTCCAACTTCCTCAATAAACTGAGTTTTTGGCATTGCTTTCTACCAAAACTCCCCGGGTGTGGCGTGGTGTCCGTCAATCAGGCAGGGGTAGACACTCGGCGACTTTTGACCGTTAAGCCTATCTTCGCCAGGTAAGCTACTTTAACTCTTTCTGCTGGCAGAAGGAGCCCCCTTTTTGGGCCCAAAAAGGGGGGTAGCTTTAGACCTCGGCCCCATTAAGAAGTAACGCATCAATCCCGGCACTGCTGGCCCTCTGTGTACAACCCTCAGACAGGCCAACCCCCAAACCTGCCTTCTGCATCCCATCCTGTAAGCTACCTGGTACCGAAAACCGGGAGGAAAACTCGGAGGCAGAGTATAGCTTTTACTACTTTTACTTCTACTTTCTTAGAGCTTAGAGAGGGAAAGAAAGATTTTTAGAGAGAAAGATTAAAGCGAGCTTTTCTTCTTGTCTTCTTAGCTTAGAGTCTTAGAGAGAAAGAAAGATAGAGCTTCTTCTTAGCTTAGAGTCTTAGAGAGAAAGAAAGATAGAGCTTAGCTTAGAGAAAGACTAGAGCTTCTTTCTTCTCTCTTCTTTCTTCTGTCTTCCTTGGGAGCCTCGGCCTAACTCTGACCAGTCATTACTTCTTCTATCTGGTTTCTCTTCTGTAACCGCTCTGCCTACGTTCTGGCCGCTCTGATTCTTCTGACCGACCGAGTGACTGCCCGAATGACTGAATTCTCCGTTCTCCTAACTCGGACCGCTTTCACTCGGTTATATACCTTCAGCTTTGCGGGTGCCTACAGGTGCGTCACATACATATCAGGTGGAACTTATGGCTTCCAGCTAGCTGCAACAGCCCTTCCTAATTAGGGCTCCTTCACCATCCCATTGATGTCTTCCATGGCTCCTATCTGTTCCTGAAATCTTGTTTTTCAACCACTTCCCCCATCCCTCCAACCTCCAAAGTAAATCCCACCAAATGAGAGACTCGTCATCTCAATCACTGTCAAATCCTATTTTTCAGCACATGACAGGGCTCCTTACAAATGAATGGATGAATAAATGAACAAAATAAATCCTCATCTCCTGCTTCTGCTGTCACCCAAGTCCCATCAAACATGGCCAGAACCTTGGCTGCCATGATGATCTTGAAATGCCCAGCTCCTGTGGTAGGAAAGCCCTCCCTTTTGGGAAACATTGAGACCTTGCCTCTCAGAGGCAGAGACATCTGAAGGCCAGTGGGCAGGAGGAAGAAGAGCTGTGATGGACCCTAGTTGCAAGGATATAAAATACTGGTGTCACAGAAAAGCCAAGAATCACCATGACATTCACCCTGTGGGTGGAAAGGTCAGTCTGAGTGATCTCAAGGGCAGGGCAGATGGGCTACTGAATGGACATAATCTAATAGGAAAAAAGGCATGTGTGCTCCAACCAGACTGGGGACAGGAGCTCCTCTGTCCCTATGACACTGAGCCATGCAATAAGCTGAGCAGCTCATACCCTGTGCTCTGTCCCCTGTTGAACCACTGAATAAAGAACAACTGATGGGACCACGGGATGCTCAAATGGGGGTTGCTGTGTGGCAGAAACAGCTGCCAAAGGTGTATGGGGCACCAGTCTGTTTGGAGGTGTCCTCTGACAAAGAAGATGGCATCTCCCATTCTCCCAAATGAACCATTGCACATTCCATCCTGTGCAGCTTGAGAAAGGGCAGGTCCAGGTTAGGAAGGGAGGTGCCAGGACACAAAGGCTGTAAAGGAACTGCTTGGCAACAGGGGGGACAACTCTTCCCAACTGGCATGGGGTTGAAATTTTTCTTCAAGCAACAAAGAGGAAATCCTTGGGAGTGGGTTCCAGTGCACCCCTGATCCTCACCAGCATGCCCATCTCACTCCTGATAGGGCCGGGGTGCTCCAGGGAGAATCCTCCAAGGGCAGGCTGTACCCAACCCAAGAAATATTCTGTGTGTGATCTTTAAGCTTACCCAGACCACAGCCTCAGGGAGCCAAGTGATTGCAAAAGATCAGAACATCCCTAATGAATGCCTGTGCCTAACATTTTAAGAAGAATAACTTCAATTTTCACACAGCCCTGGGGACCAAGTTTTTAGAACCACCATGAATGGTCTGCTTAGGGATCTAATGACCCTTGTCATCAACAAGCCCATTCTACCCTTCCACTCTGTATCAGTACACTTGAAGTTGACCACCTCCAGCTCAGTCTTCCATGGAGCCAGAAACCTCGGCTATTTGAGGATCACCACTTACTACTTCCCCACGGAAAAGACACACAAACCCCCCAATTTCATTAACCTCCTTCCACAGGACCATTATTGCACCCTTTTCACCTCTCTCCTTGCCCCTCCCTGGTACATGTACAATTTCTCCACGTGTTCTCCAAGTGTGGTGGCCAACACAAAACATGACACTCCAGCAAGGGGACTACTTCCAGAAATGAGGAGACTCAGCTCAGCTCCTTTATACCTCTCAGAGCTGGAACCGCTGCTTGCCAGGGGTCAGTTTCTTGGGGTCTCTCAAGGGAGACCCACAAACCAGAAAACGCTCCACTTCTCAGGCCAAGCATGGGTCAAGATGAAGAGAGAACACTCAGAGGGCCCCCAGAAGGCCAGGGGCCTAGCCTTCCAGCCTCTTGGAGTTTCATTGACTTCATCTCTAAAATGGGAATAACTACATGGGACCTATTTGCTCCGACTCCTGTTAGGTTCACATAGATGGATAAATTCTTAAGTCAGACACTGGCCTCCAAGGGCTCGCCCTGCAACTAGAGTATCCATCCGACAGCTTCCTTACAACAGTCTGCAAAGCCCCTCATGATCTGATCACTCCACTCATTTCCTCTGCTCAGCACATGGGACGTCTTGCTATTCTCCACAATCTAAGGCTGTTCCCCTCTTGGGACCTTTACAACCCTATTCCCCAGCCTAGAACTCTCATCCCCAGATTCTGCATGGCTGTGATGTGGTTACTCTAATTTCCAGTGTCTGCTCAAAAACATTTTCTGAAGCCTTCATCCATCTCCATTTAAAATAAACCCACATTAAGCCAAGGAAAGACTTTAGGAGTAGGTATTTTGAGGAAGAGGATGAATCTCAACTCCAAAGTTGGCCAACCACTTGGAAGCCTGCAATAGAGTTCAATGGCACCATGATCAAATAGAGACTGCCCAGAAGAGCAGGGGCATCACCCAGCCCAGGAAGGATGCTTTGGCTAGACTGGCAGCAGCTCACCCTTGCATGGTGCTTTAGGATGAAAGTCATTCACTCATTTGTCCAACAAATCCTTGCTGAGCACATCCGCTTGACAGGGTTGGAGAAAAAGACAGGAAGTATAAACGTCCAGACAATGGTAAACACATTTCTTCCAACCACTTCCAACCAACGTATCATATGGCAGTTACATGACCCAAATAGCTACCTTCCTGAATGGTGGCCCCTGCACAATGGGGGAAACGCCTCAACTTTTCAAGGCCCCTGTTTGGACACACAATAGATTTGTTTGAAATCATCTTTCTCAAGATTCACCATTTTCCTTAAAGTCATCTACTCATCCCTATGCCCTTACCCAGTGTGATGATAAATGTCTCTTTTGGGGGAGGGGGACAGATAGGTACTGGGGATTGAACTCAGGGGCACTCAACCACTGAGCCACATCCCCAGCCCTATTTTGTATTTCATTTAGAGACAGGGTCTCACTGTGTTGCTAAGTGCCTCGCCATTGGTGAGGCTGGCTTTGAACTTGCGATCTTCCTGTCTCAGCCTCCCAAGTGCTAGGATCACAGGCGTGCACCACCGCACCCTGCTCAAGGTGCTTTCTTACATAGTGCATGAAGTGGGTTCAGAGGAATTTCAAGAAGGGAGATACAGAGAGGTGTGAGGCCATCACAGAAGCTTCACAGGTGGGCTGGGGTTGTGGCTCAGCGGCAGAGCACTCGCCTCACACATGTGTGGCCCGGGTTCGATCCTCAGCACCACATAAATATAAATGCATTGCATTGTGTACAACTAAAGTAAATAAATAAATATTAAAAAAAAAAGGAAAAAAGAGAAAGCTTCACAGGCAAGATAAAGACAGCAAATCTTACCAGGAAACATTTGGATGAGAAAAGAAGCAGCCTTGGTCTGTGTTTATAAGGGAAGAGGGGAAACATGAGAGACAAGGTCCAGAGGCAAACATGAGGTCACCAGTGAAGAAGAGACATTAAAGTCACATGGGAAGTAACCAAGTTCTAAGTGGCTTCCAACATCAAGGTGAAGAATTTGAGCTGAATATTCAGTGTTCTCTATTCCTAGGGTTGGAAGGAAATAGAACTATACACAAAGGAAAGATAAAAGGCCAGGGTGTGGGAGCACAAGTGTCACTTTGCCCCGTGTCCCTCTGACCTCCTGCTCAGGAGCAGCCATGGCCCCTGGACTCATCACTGTCCCCTCTTGCTATCCATACGTGGAACCAGGAGGCATCAACAGAAAGGATCAAAGGCATCACATGAGCAAGACCAACTCCAAGGTCTCAGTGGTTGCGCCCCTCTTTCTGCACCTGGAGCCCCACACTGTTTCTGTCTTCTCTGTCCTTTCGTCCCTTTCCCTCTCCCTTTTTCTTTCCTTCCCCCCCCTTTTTTTGTGGTGTGGGGGATAAAACCCAGGGTCTGTGCATGCTAGGCAAGCACTCTACTGCTGAGATACATCCCCAGCCCTTTTTTCTTTTTTAATTTTTAATTTTGAGACAGGGTCTCCCTGAGTTTCCCAGGCTGGCCTCAAACTCCGGATCCTCCCACTTCAGCCTCCAGTGTAGCTTGGATTACACGTGTGCACCACCGTGTCCCACTCGCCCCTCACTTTTGATGAAGCCACCAATAAACACTGGCTTGAATCCAGAAAAAAAAAAAAAAGGCACATTGTAGCAAAATCAGGAACTCCAGTATTAAAAACACACAGCTCAAATATTGTGAGAATTACTGTTTGGCACTTTTCTGCAAGATAGTGTGGAGGTTGAAATAAAACTAGAGGTAGAGAATGCAGCCTCATCTGTAATAACCATAATCAGGGCCTTCCCACACATGCTCCTCACTAATAGCCACGCTGCCTCTCGCCCAGCTGTGAGTGACAGCTGACAACCTCCACAGGAGAACAACACACGAGAGTTGGAAGAAAGGACAGCTGTATCTTTCACTCTGTCTCTTCATCCAGTTTACCTTCTATTTATATGTAAATGAATTTTTTAAAATTTTTATTGGTGCATTCTAATTATACATAATGTGGGACTAATTATGCCACATTCACATGCAAATAATCTGATCAATCTCCTTCCCCAGCACCTTCCCTTTGCCTGCCCTCCTTCCTCCCATGATCCTCTGGCTCTACTTCAATTATTATTAATTATTATTGCCACTACTCCTACTAGTATTTTAATTCATGCATTGTGATTATATATATAAGCAGGATTCACTGTAGTATATTCATATGTGGATTCAGCATAATTTGGTACATTTTGTTTCTCATACATACTTCATATGTAAGTGTTTTTATTGTCATCTTGGGCTTTCAATACATTGGAACAAGATGTTTTCACTACATTAAGTACAAAGTTTATTACATTAAATTATAGTGTTAGAAACCACAATAAAATAAATTTCCTGATAAATTAAACACAAGGGTAATATTTGCTTTTATATTGAATCAGAGAAGCTCTAACAGAAATATCCCCTTTGTTTGAAGTGGGGACTGTTATTTCCGTTTCCTCCACGGAGCCACAACACTTTACGGAACAAATTGGAAGGTATTATGAGACCAGAAAAGTTCATTGCACCCCTAAATGCAGTGCTTTAATGCTTGCTTTTTCCAAGGGAGCTGCACTTCAATAAGTACTATCCTAGCAGCAGAATCAAGGAAAGAGTTTTTACAAATACAAATTCCACCTGTAATCCCAGCCACTCAGGAGGCTGAGGCAGGAGGATCACAAGTTCAGAGCCAGCCTCAGCAAAAGCGAGGTGCTAAGCAACTCAGTGAGACTCTGTCTCTAAAGAAAATACAAAGTAGGGCTGGGGATGTGGCTCAGGCGCTAAGTGCCCCTGACTTCAATCTCTGGTACCCCACCCCCCATCAAAAAAAAAAAAAAAAAAAATTCTAGGACATGATACCAGATATCATGAGTCAGAATCTCTGAAAAGAAGCTCACGGGTGTTCCTTAGTAACATCCTTGATTAAGAAGAATTGGTTAAGACAGACAAATTATTTTCTTTTTTGTAGACAGGGTCTCACTATGTTGCCCATGCTAGATCCCCGACTCTTGTACTCAAGAAATCTTCCTCCCTCAGCCTCCTGAATAGCTAGAATGAAAGGCAAGTGCCTGGCCTAAAAAAATATTTTTAACTGTGAATTTTGACCTTCAATAAACTCTCTAAAGAAAATTCAAGATGTGAAAAATTCTTTCTAATATTCTTGGAAAGAAACAAGCGTGGATTTTTTTTCATGTCAGTGTTCTCTCTTTAGAAAAGAAAAGCGACCTTAATTCCCTGCAAAGGGCAGAAGAGGATATAGTCTCGGGATGACTGGTACAGGGATGGGCAAATGTAGCCAAACTGTGTTCACTCCATTTTCCCCAACCAAAGCTGCTTCAGGCCATACCCACAGTGCAGCCTTTCAACAATGGTGGGGTTGGGGGGTGGTGAGAACATTCTCATTACATCATGAACAGTCAGTGCCCTAAATCAAACAAGAGGGCACTGTCTAGCAGCCAGTCCCCATGCAATCGTCAGGGCTCAAGGGAGAGGAGAGAGCCAAATGGGCAGGGGTGCTGGGTTAAATCATCTCCTGTGGTTTCTGGAAGTGAAGCAGGATAAAATAAATTAGGGATCAATTCTGAAGGGCTCTGAGGGCCCGGGTGAAGGCCAGGAGCATCCTGTCATTAACAAACATGTGGTTACTAAAGATTTTTCACTGCACAGGAGCTGACACAGAGCAGCAAAACACAATAATTAAGAGCATGGCCTGCAGCCAGGCTGCCCTGGTTCTGAATTCCAGGTCTTTCAACTTTGACTGTGGGATCCTGGGCAAGTGACTTACCCTTGCTGGGCCTCAGTTTTCCCCCATTAGATGGGAATTATAATAGTACTGACCCCGTAGGGCTGTATTGAGGATCAAATGGGTTTGTTTTTATGAAGAACTGAGAACATAGAAAGTGTGTGTTCATCCTATTAACAAGTAATTCTGGGGCAAATTTCAAGGAGAAAAGACTGGATGGAGAGAGAACCCCAGAGAACATGTAACAGAGATGGTGCGTTGAACTGCCTCTGGTTTTCTAAACAGACTGGATGAAGGGAAAGCTTCTCAGGGGGACTCTGATGATCTCACGGGACAGGACACTAAAAAGAAGCCAAAAGGACAGAATTGGCCAAGAAAGCAAGTAGGCAGTTAGGCATGAAGGAGAAGAGAGGAGGCTACTGATCTAGGGACGTGGGTTTGACTCAGCCAAGAATCACTGGGCAAATTATTTAACCTAAGTCTTGTTTTCATCAGCTGTAAAAGGAGTTGATTCTTGGGACGTGCATCATGGAGTTGCTGGCGAAGATTAAATAAACCAATATAAAATGATGTAATTTAATAATTCTTTAATAACATATTATTGCTATGGTTTGGGTAAGTGTGCCCCAAAGGCCCATCTATTAAAGGCTTGGTGTCCAGCCCATGGGAGATCGTTAAGCCTTTAAGTTGTAGAACCCATTTGAAAGTCTTCTAGTCACAGGTGATCTTGACCCCCAAGGGGATACAGGAGCATCAGCCCCTCCTCTTTCTCTCTTTGCTTCTCCGTTGTCATGAAGGGAGCAGCTTGCTCCACCATGTGCTCCCTGCCACCATGTACTGCCTTGTCACAGGCCCAAAAGCCACAGGTCCAACAACCATGGACTGAAACTCCTGAAAGAGTGAGCCAAAACAAAACTTTCTTCCTCATAAGTTGATTTCTCTGCTATTTTTGTTACAGTCATAGAAAGCTGACTAACCCCGTTATATACCATAAATATAATAATATAAATTACTTTACAGATTTTTTGGCACAAAGAGAACAGTCAGTCACACTGAAGTCACTGTTATTATTTTGAAAGTCAAATGTTCCAATGAATTTTAAAAGTCTCAAGAGGTGAGATGAAGCTAAGTTACTCATATTTGCAATTGCTCCTTCATTCACTTGTGAGCACCAGAGTAGGTCCTAGTGACATTGTGGTGTACAAGGAGACCTGGCCTTTGCATTCATGAGAGATGAGATTTCTCACAAAAGAAAGCCAAATGGAGAATGTGCAACACAGCCCTGACCTAGTAGATAGGTTTACTCTTATAGACATCATCTGGCTCCATCCCTACTGCCTGCTATCAGGAAAGACAAGATGTTATTATCCAGGCCTCCAAATGGGAAATCCTAGGAGAAACTGGGCTGTCCTTGGCCACAAGGCTAGGACAACCTGAGCTGGTCTTGAATCCAGGTCATATGACTAGCACACCTCTTCTTCCCTCCCTGCACCAGCAGACTGATGAGGTCACCCAGCCTGGCTCCAACTGCCTCTGTGTGATCCATCTGTTGGCAGCCATGTCCCTTGACCTGGGAGCAGCCACCATGCAGGTCCTGTGCTAGAGGCCACAACCATAGGGCAAGAGCTTCCTGCAGAGGCAGAGGCTTCTACTGCCTACCAGGCTGTGGAATTCTTCATAGTGGCAGGTTAAAATCAGAGCACTGAAACAACAGCTGTGGAGGTGGGTCACAGTGCTTCACACAAGCCACTCTGGCCCTGTTCTCTGTGGTCCAGAGAAGAAATACTCAGCCTTGAAGGGCGCCAGGAACAGAACATTTCATTCCAGAAAGAAAAAAAAAAAAAAAAAATCTCAGATCAGTCAGGTATAAACCCCCTTTTCTGCCATGGGGATAAGCAGGGCCCCCCATTGGAGATCCTGCAGGGCATGGGTGGATGTCCCAGCCTTTTGTTGAAGAAATAATCACTTCTATTTCAAGAAGAAGGTTTTTGACCTTTATCCAAACAAACTCCAACTGAAGCCATTGTTGCCACATGGAAAAGCAGATGGGAAATATCCCTTTGCTGACCTGAAGAGTCTGTAGTCGCAGTCCTACCATCCACCTCACTTTAAAAATAATCCTGCGTCAAGTGGCAACAGCACAATCTTTCAACTTTTGTGAATACCTAAAATAAAAATGTTCCATAAATATTTTTTAAGTTAAAAATAATAATAATCCTGCATCATTTATCAAAATGTACTATTGAGATGGGTGCGGTGGCACACGCCTGTAATGTCAGCGCTTGGGAGGCTGAGGCAGGAGGATCACAAGTTCAAAGCCAGCCTCAGCAATTTTGAGGCACTTAGCAACTCAGTGAGACCCTGTCTCTAAATAAAATACAAAAAAGTGCTGCGGGTGTGGCTCAGTGGTGGAGTGCCCCTGAGTTCGATCCCCAGTACCAAAGATAAATAACTAACTAAATAAATAAATAAATAAATAAATAATGGACTATTGAAAAAAGTCATCATCGGATAGCATATTTATTGCTTAAAACAAAGCCACCATCTTAGCCTCCTGGGATCCCAATTTTCTCAACTGGAAAATGAAAAAGTTTCCAGTGTTTGGTTGGGGTGTAAATCGCAACAAACTTTCTGGAAAAATCAATCTGGCATTAGGACATAAAACATGCACACCTTTGATCCTACTATTCCACTTATGAGAATATTTCGATAGAAATAAAAGAACCCAGTATAAAAGGATACATGAAGGGGGATGTAGAATCCAAGAACTGTATGGAGAGGCACAAACAAATATACAGAAACAACCAGAAAGGCTATCAACAGGGAAGTGGCTTTTGAATAAATTACAGTATTCATATCATAGTATACCACAAAGTTATTATTAAAACAGATGAGTTGGAGGCCTTTCATTAAATGTAGCAGAAAAGACAGAGAGTAGGAGAAGAAATGACTGTTACCAAGACAGGTGGAAATAACCGTGCAAACAGAAGAGTGGATGGACATGATATGACTGATTTAGGAGACCAGAAAATCGAAAATCCAAGCCCCAGGGTGTCATGATGAAAAACAACAACAGCTGTTTTACATCCCTGAGCCCCAAAAGGCACTGGGAACTGAAGGTACCAGATATCACTGAAGGTTGGGCTAAAACCAGGAGGACTGGATCCATCTCTAAGAGGACCATTTAGATGCCCAGACACTGCACATATCCCGAAGCAAACCCACGGGCTTCTCTCTACAGGAATCATCTGCAGGCTGCCACAGAGCTGGGGAGGGGGTAGATAAAAGCACTTCAGAGGAACAGGTGCCTAAACAAAAGCTCGTCCCCAGCTCAGCCTCTGTCCCCACCAAACACACATGCACAAATGTCCAGAGAAGCTTAATTCACAGCTGCCCAAACCTGGAAGCAACTAAGGTGTCTTTTAATATGTGAATAGAGAAATAAACGGTGGCACATCAGGACAAAGAATATTCTTCAGCACCAAAAAGAAATGAACTACTCGGGCTGGGGCTGTAGCCCAGTGGTAGAGCGCTTGCCTAGCATGCATGAGGCACTAGATTCAATTCTCAGCACCACATATAAATAACTAAAATAAAGATCCATGGACAACTAAAAAATATTTAAAAAGAAAAAGAGAGAAATGAGCTACTCAGCCTCAAAAAGATGTGGAGGAGACTTACTTGCATGTTACTAGGTGAAAGAAACCAATTTAAAAAGGCATGTTACAGAATGATTCCAACTGTATGGCCTTGTGAAAAATGCAAAGCCATGCAAGCCAGTGACAGAAAGGTAAATATTGCATGATCCACTTAAAAATTATCTAGAATAACCAAATTCACAGAGTCAAAGAATGGAAACGGTGGTTGCCAGGGAAGACAAATGGAAAGTTACTAATTAGAGGGCAAAAATTTCTGTTAAGCAACAAATGAATGAACTCAATAGATCTGCTGTACAACATGGTACTGAGAATCAATGGAAACATATTGTTCACCTAAAAATTCATCAAGAAGGTAGATTTCCAGTGTTTAAAAAAAAAGAAAAAAATAGAATAAGATAAAAAAAGAGGAGGAAATTTACACAGAGATCAGTAGTGGCTAGGACAGGGAGTGAGGAGATTAATTATTTCCATATTCATTTCTGCATTACCTGACTTAATATGATTAATTTATATTAATTTTCCTATAGGGGGACAAAATAACACAAATTGAATACAAAGGATTAAACTAAATGATCTCTATAGGTCCGATATTGTACAAATGCATGAATTTTTGCCTGGTTAATCTCTCTACTAAAAGTCCATATTTCCATGGTTTACTAAAATTTGACATTATCCCAGACAAGCCCAAATTTAATCTTCGCAAATCTTTTAAAACTTCAAGTAAAATCATCTCTGGATGCTACCTAATTATTTTTAAGCATACAGTATTAAAAAGAACAAGTGTTTCACAGATTTCCATGAGTGTGGCTAACCAGAGGGTTGAGGCAAGCTACATACCAGTGAACTGCCTATTTGCCAGTGACCAGTGGACAATGGGAGGTCTGCCAGCTAGGAAGCCTGGGAACCAAGCCTGTGCAGGACATTTAATTTTCCTAGCAACTGTGAAAAAAGCACAAATAGTAAACTAAGGCTTAAATACATTCAGGATCAATGGAAGCCATCATCTGTGTCACTCTTCTTCTAAGCAGAATTCAGTTATTAGCTCTATTGGGTTCACCTGGATCAAGAAGGGATTCAATCCCTGAAATCAGGTAGGCTTCCTGGGATAAAAGAAAGGGCAGGCAGTCACAATAGCCCAAAGGTGCTGACCACCTAAACATCTATTGAAAGATGAATGGATAAGAAAATTCTGGAATGAATCTTGAGGACATTATGCTAAGTGAAGTGAGCCACTCAAAGAAAGGCAAATATTGCATGATCCACTTATAAATTATCTAAAATAACCAAATTCACAGAGTCAAAGAATGGAACAGTGGCTGCCAGGGGATCAAGGGGAAGAGAAATGGAGAGTTACTAAGCAGAGGGCCAAAGTTTCCTTTAAGCAAGATGAATGAACTAGGTAGGTCTGCTGTACAACATGGTACCAAGAGTCAATGGAAACATTCTTCAGCTAAAAATTTGAAGATAGCAGATTTCCAGTGCTTTCCAAAAAATAGAATAAAATAAAATAAGAGAAGGAAATTTACACACTGACAGACACATACATAGATACACTCACATGATAAACATCAAAACACTAAGAATGGGCAGGGTGTGGTGCACACCTGTAATTTCAGCTACTCAGGAGGCTGAGCCAGGAGGATGGCAAGTTTGAAACCAGCCTCAGCAACTTAGTAAGACCCTGAATCAAAATTAAAAAAAAAAATTAAAGGGAGGGTCTAAGGATGCAGCTCAGTAGTAGAGCACCCTTTGGTTCAATCCCTAGTACCCCCAAAAAAAAAACAGAAAAAAAAACACCTAACAATGATTTTTAAAATAGCATTTTCTACTTTTGCAGCGTAAAATGCTATATTGAGAGAGAAAAGAAGGAGCATATAAAATGTGCAGCACTTGTTGTAAGCTATCAGAAAGAGCCCAGCTTTTCGATAATATAGTCCATCTCTGACTATTTATTTTATTATGCAATTTCCCAAAGAGTCTTGCTCAGAAAATTATGTATCATTTTATGAAAAACAAATTATGTATTATTGCGTGGAAAGAGGCTTTGTGTTCCAATAAGTTTAGAAAACATTTAAGAAAGGAAGGAAGGAAGGAGAGAGATTGGGGTGGGGGACAAGGACATGTTGCCCACCCCACCCTGGGCTTCTCCCATCTAAAGCAAGCAGCTTCCCTGCCCTGTGGAGGCTGGGTGCTTGTTCCCCATAGAAGTCATGGTCCAGGCTCTTCCCTGCTCTTTCAAATACATGACACTGGTTCCCATGTCACCCTGCCTTGACTTGGCCAGAAAACGTCCCCTCATCCTTAGCTTCTCAAAACCTGTTGAATTCCCTCAACAAACAATGTAGCCTAGCGAACTTATGGTAATGGGCCGAGGTCTCTACACCCCCCAACACCCCCCCCCCGTGGGCCCAAAACTAATCTTTCTTTGTCCAGCAAAGAAGGAACGGTGGGGAGAGCTTACCTCAGCAGAGGCAAGGCTGAGTGGATAGGAGTCGCTAATGCCCCCTCCACTGCCTTCAGAAGGACTCAGAGCCACTTTGGGAGTTAGGTCAGAATTGGTGCCAAAAACTTGTTTATTGCAATGGTGGACAGCTTTATAACTAACAGTAGCCAATCAGTGAACAGCAGGGCGGTTCTGGTTCTCAGGATAGGTCACAGCCACGCCCCCTGCTTAGCCTAGGTCCATAATAGGGCGTGGCAAGCAGCCAGAGCCAGAGGTTTCCATTCCCTCAGCTGACAATGTTAAAGCCTGACAAAACAAAGTTCAAGTTATTTCCCAAGGGCCTCCCTGACCAAGATTTTTCTTGCTTTTAGGGCACCCAGAGCAGATGGGTTAAGTACAGGAGCCCAGGTGCAAAACATTTGGGTTTCACAGTCCAGTTTTCTACCTCTGCTTCCAAAAAGGGTGTGGGCACCACTTTTCATTGCCACCTGGAGGAAAAGCCAGGTCCCCACCAGGCTTCTGTTGACACCTGTGGACTGCTGCCCTTTCCTGCTCAGCAAAGACCTAAGTGGTCTGGGGGTGGGGGTAAGGTGTAGGCAGTGACAGGGATGAAAGTCTCAGCTCCCATTTTGGTTTATAGACCCATCATGGTGCAGTCATTGGGGAACCTGGTGCAGCCTCATGGGACGGAAGTCTGGGCTCCCCACCTGGTCTTTGCCAATGTGGGTGGCAGAGGGTCACGATTTTTTTTTTTTTTTTTTTAACACTTTTGGTGTTTCTCTTGCTAGTCTGTCCTTCCATGGTCCTCTGGCTAAAGAGAAAGCAAGATTTTTATGTTTTATTTTTTTTTTTTTTTCTTTTGTGTTGTTTCCATTTGTACCCATTGGAGTTTTTAAAGTGCGACCTTTTGGAGCTCTAAAACTGGGCTGCATGAGGCAGAAAGAAAACACAGAGGACTCGCCACCATGTTGTTCCTTGGATCCCAAGACCCCGGACACCTTCTTTCCAACCTGTAGCATCTTCCTAGGTTTGTTTTATAACTAGGATCCAGCGTTTTCAGTTTGACTCAGCAGGAGAACTAGGGGAAGTACCTCTACCCAAATCAAGATGTAGATTGAACACAGAAGGCTATCAAAATCCAAGATGCATATTTTTTGGAGATATAAACTGTTGTAACCGGAAAGGGATTGCAGCCCGGAACGGCGGCACCGCGGGAAGGAGTCCGGAGACAGGATGGAGAAGAAAAAATTCTTTAATCTTTCTCTCTCTGTCTCTTGTAATTTCTAACACCACATACACACTCTCGCAAGAAACCAAGACACCTACTCTTAAAGAAACTACAATATATCTATACAATAGCGATAACCCTGTCCGTTCTCTCTCAGGTCTCATCCCATGCGCCCTAGAGAGGAATGGCGCTAGCTCGATCTGCTGAGTCACGGCTCAAATCTCTCGAGATCCTGGGCCAAGTCCCGCGAGATCCCAGGCCAAGTCCCGTGAGACTATGGGAAGGCGGAAATGCCCAAAAATGTCTATGGCCCATAGTCAACCGCAATCTTAGCTATCTCCCCAAACAGGGCTCCTGCATTTCCCCCCTTTTGTTTTAAAAGAGGGGATGCTCTAGGACGTCTATGTGCAACCAACATTCTTACCCGTCATCGGATAATCAAGGCTGTGCCCTTGACTCCTGTCTTAGGTTGATATGTCGGCCACATGAGACTGTCCCGTGCGACTGTGCCTGTCTTAGGTTGTACCCCTCTGGGGATCTTACCCGTCATTGGCTAACCAGCCATCCAATGGAGCCCTTTAGGATCGACTGTGTAAGATGACTAGCAGCCATCCAATTGTGAGGAGAAGATGCTGCAGCTTTAAGGCAACAAGACTTTTGGTGACGAGCCAAATTGCATAGCATATCAAATTCTTTAAACAAATCAGCTGCCCTAAGTTCTATCAAGTAACACAGTGAGTTCTCTAAACAAATACCCACAAGTTACTGTCCCATGAAGTCCCAAACAATGAAAGATCAAATTGTCCACTAGTTATAACATGTAGATCTAGGAGGCCCCATGCATGCAGAGCAGAGGCCACACTGCTGGTGAGGTTGTTTGACATTTGAGCAGCAGGGATGCTTGCAACGACCGCGATCCCTGAAGCTGTAGCAGCAGTCATCTTTTTTATGTCTAGACAATGCCACCGTCAAATCTTCAGGGCCCGCTACCTAGAGACTCAAGCATCAATTATTAAAGGAAAGGCAGTGCTATTCCAGCACTGAGTCAAGAGGTGAGTTGTCAAACTAAAAAATACAATTATTAGATTAGAAAATTAAAGTTGATTTCTGCTCACACACATTGCAGCCTGAGCTCCCACAAACATAAGCTGGCAAAATACCATATTTAGAACAAAACAAAGACAGACTGAGGGTAATTACTGCATTAAAGATAGATTAAAGAAAAACTAAAATCACTTTGGAGAAATAATTTGTTAGCTGGAACTCTCGAGTTTCTGCATACACAGCAGTCTTTTACCTGTTGAAATAATTGAAATTAATCATTTATTAAACAAATGAAGTTAATAACAAATAAGCAACTTTATGTCAAAACACCAAAATATCAGGTTATACAGCACTAGTCATATTTTTCGCTAAAGAGAAGTCCCTGGGACACCTATAAAACAAAATTGAAGGTACCTTCACTTATTAAATTATTTACCCAAATTGAATACTCTTAAACTTAAATGAATTAGAGTTATTTGTGTATATATATATATATATATATATATATATATATATATATTCATAAGCGCTTTGTTATTTTTGATGTCACACTGGACAGACGCACATACAAACATATATTTGTGACGTCACATTAACATGACATTTAGACAAATACACAGACATAAACACATACATAAAAAGAAAAAAATACAATTGTGTGCACACTAAAGAGAGATCTCTTTGTCCCAGCCGGGAGGAATGACACTTAAGTTGTGACATATTTTGAAGGACTCTTTTAAGGGAATCATTCCATATCTTCATCTTGGTCCTCTTGATTTTGTACCTTTTTTATTAATCTTGATTTCTCAACAACTTCATCTTGATCCTTTTGATTTGGTACCTGCTTTATTAATCTAGATGGTATCCATATTGGAGAGGATTCAAGCTTTGGGAAAACACAAACAGATCCTCTCCCCCAAATTAATACTGGATCTGGACCCTTCCATGTACCTGAAAGAACATCCTTCCAGTAAAACAAAGGTTTATGTTGTTGATGTGGGTTCCAATGTCTGTCTCCAGCAGAATAACCATCAGAGTCTAAAGTTAAAAAATTTAAAGTAAACAGGGCAACTGCCAATCTGTCCTTAGGATTTTTCCAGTTTCCTTCTTTCTGTTTTAACAACATAACTTTCAGTGTGCAGTTTGCTCTTTCAATAATGCCCTGACCCTGAGGATTGTATGGGATGCCTGTTTTATGGCATATGTTGAATTTTGCGCAAAACTGTTTGAAAGATGAGGACGTATATGCGGGGCCATTATCTGTTTTAAGCATTTTGGGGATGCCCAATGCAGCAAAAGCTTGTAAACAATGAGATGTGACATCTTTAACTTTCTCTCCGGAATGTAAGGAAGCAAAAATCATGCCTGAGCATGTATCTATGGTCACATGAATAAATCGCAATTTTCCAAAACTTGGCTCATGAGTAACATCCATCTGCCACAAATGATTGGGCATTAATCCTCTAGGGTTAACACCAAAATGAGGATCGGGCAAATGTGTCATATAAGATTTACAATCTTTTACAATTGTTCTGGCTTGCTCTTTTGTGATTTTAAACCTACGTTGCAAGGTGGTGCTGTTGACTTGAAACTGGGAATAAAATAAAGTAGCTTGTTGTAGCGCTGAAAGTGTAAATATTGTTTTTGTAAGTTCATCAGCCTTTTGATTACCTTCATGGAGGGGGCCAGGCAAATTTGTATGTACTCTAATATGGCCTACGAATAGAGGTTCTTTTCTAGCCCACAAAAGTTTTTGTATTTGATAAAACAATTTAAAGGCTGGAGTATGAGGTGCTATTGGTCCTGCTAACTCTAATTTTGGGATGGCTTGTACAATATAGTGGCTATCTGAAAAAATGTTTATGGGCTAGTCTCTAAAATTTTCCAGAGCTCTTACCACAGCTTCCAATTTTACTAGTTGAGCTGATTTGTGTGCAGTTATGTAAGTCATATTTTCTTTTGTAGTGACTACTGCAGCAGTACCATTTGAGGACCCATCTGTAAATACATTAAATGCCTTAGGAATAGGTTGATATTTTATTACCTGTGGTAATATAATAGGATGATTAATACAAAAAGATAATATAGGAGACTTAGGAAGGTGATTATCAAAATTTGCTGAGGTAGAGCATCTAGCTATAGCCCAGTCATTATCGTTGAATCATAAATATTCAATCTGTGATGATGAATAGGGAGTAATAATAGTAGCAGGGTGAATGCCAAATATTTTAGTAGAAGTTTTAAGTCCTTGAAGAATAAGTTTAGCCACCATGGAGGTATAAGACTTAATTATGCTTTTAGGAGAGACAGACAAATGTATCCATAATAAAGGCCCTTGTTGCCAAAATACTCCTGTGGGTGTATATTGTGAAGAAATAATAATCAATATCAGCGGTTGAGTTAAATCAAATCTGTCACAATGAGCTCCTTTGATGGCTTTTTCTACTACCTTTAAAGCTTTCCTAGCATCAGGAGTCAATGTTCGCAGTGAGGATGGATCAGGGTCCCCTCGAAGGATATCAAATAAAGGTTTTAATTGGCCAGTAGTGAGGTTTAGTGTAGGGCAAAGCCAATTAATTTCTCCCAGTAGTTTTTGGAAATCATTGAGGGTGGTTAAATGTTCTTTATTTATTAAAATTTTGGGGGGTCTAACAAAAATATCCATGATTTTAAATCCTAAATATAATATGGGAGATCTGGTTTGAACTTTTTCTTCTGCTATATATAATCCATATTTTTTTAAAATTTTCTACCACGTCACTGAATATATTAAATAAAATTTTTGGATTAGGGTGGGCCAGTAAAATATCATCATGTAATGTAGACACATGAGGTTTGGATATTTATTTTTAATGGGTTGGATAGCCTTGTCCACATATATTTGGCATATGGTGGGGCTATTAGCCATTCCCTGCGGCAAAACCTTCCATTGATATCTCTGATCAGGGCCATTATTCTTAATAGAAGGAACTGAAAAAGCAAACCTGGGGGCATCCAGAGGATGTAGGGGAATAGAAAAGAAGCAATCCTTTATATCAAGACTAATAACATGGGGGCTGGAGTTGTGGCTCAGCGGCAGAGCGCTCGCCTTGCACGTGCGCGGCCCGAGTTCGATCCTCGGCACCACGTAAACATAAATCCATTCCATTGTGTACAACTAAACTAAATAAATAAATATTTTTAAAAAAAGACTAATAACATGGAAATTTTTTGGAATAGCTATAGGATTTGGAAGTCCAGGTTGAGTAGGGCCCATGACTCGCATGGTTTTATTAATTTTTCTAAGATCATGTAATAATCGCCATTTTCCTGATTTTTTTCTTGATCACAAATATGGGGGGATTCCAGGGAGAGGTGGAAGGTTCTATATGTCCTGATTCTAATTGTTCCTGAACTAGTAGGTGGGCCGCTTGTAATTTCTCTTTAGATAGGGGCCACTGAGGAACCCACACTGGCTTATCAGAAAGCCATGGTATTTTCAAAATTATTTTCTCAGTGGCCCCAAAGAAAAATGTCTTTTTCCTATATGATAATGATTTCTTTTAGGGTTAAGCTTACCCTGTACTTTTTGATATTTCTTTTAGGGTTAAGATTACCCTGTAGATTTTTACATTTAACACCTGCAGGTTTGGTTGCAAGGTGTACTCCCATTTGTTGTAAAATATCTCTTCCCCATAAAGTAACCAGTAGATTAGGTAAAAACATAAGGCTGAAAAAGTGCCTTTATGTCCTTCATCATCCTCCCATTTAAAAATTACCGCACTTTGTTCTGGGAGGTTATTATATCCCAAGCCTCTTAAACTGGTTGAAGCTTTTTGCAGAGGCCAGTGTTTGGGCCATTGACATAAATTAATGATGGAAGAATCAGCTCCAGTATCTATAAGACCCTCCATTTCTATTCCTTGGATTCTTATTTTACACATAGGCCTCCTTGTACAGTCCCGAACCCAGCAAACCATGGGTTTCGAATCAGTGGAACAAAATCCTCTATTGTTCCTATTTAGAGGCATATTCATATTAAATGAATTATGTAAATTTGGGAGCTGAGCAATGAGCATTGTATCTCCCTGATTAATAGAACTTATACTTTGGGGTGAGCTAAGCATTATTTTTATTTCCCCTTTGTAGTCTGAGTTTATTACACCTGGGGTCACTTGCAAACCTAATAAGCTTTCAGGACTTCGCCCGATAATAAGTCCTACAGTCCCTGAGGGAAGAGGTCCCCTGACTCCTGTGGGAATCAGTTGAACCCCCATTTCAGGTGTTAACACTATTCAGGCGGTGGAACAGAGGTCTAATCCTGCATTTCCTCCTGTTCCTCTGGCGAGGGAGTGGATGGGTAGTAGGGATTGTGTCGGGGAAGCATCTGAGTGGATGCTTGAGGATACTCCTCCTCCAATGCCTCGTACATTTGTGGGCCCCAGGGCATTGGGCCCCGTGCCCCGTTTTTTTGAATTCCTGAACAAAGGATTTCCATGGATGTCAAATTTTGAATAGCATTTATTGGCCCAATGATTTCCTTTCTTACACCTGGGGCAGCAACCTGGAGCACAGTATGAATTTGGTCTTATTTCTCTTTGGGGATTTTGCCTAGAATAGCCTGATTGATTATGATGATTTTGCCTAGAATATCCTGATTGTTTATAATGTCTATGTTGAGCCCTTGTAAAATTTTGAGGGGCAGCATCTCTCACAGCTGCTGCAATCACATTCCCTGTGACAAAGGCATCATTTATATCTTTACATAGTTGTATGTATATGGAAAGATCCTTTTTATTTTTCCATAGTCTGATGGCTTCCTGGCAATATTTATTAGCATTTTCATTCGCTAATTGAACAACTAATGGCATAACTTGATCAATGTCTCCAAAAACTCTACCTGCAGTTCTCAAAAGTCAATCAGCAAATTCAGCATATGCTTCATTAGGTCCTTGAATTACTTTGGACAAGCTACCTTGTAGATCCCTAGGTCCTTGTACAGTTTTCCATGCCTTTAAGGCAGCTGCATTTATCTGAGCATATACTCCTGGGGTATAATATTTTTGATCCTGTACGTCTGAGAATTGTCCTTCTCCTGTGAGCATTTCTATATTATGGTCTTCAAACCCTGCATCTGCATTTCTTTTAGCTGTTTCTATACAAATTTCTTGAAATTGCGATCGTCAAACCAAGTATTGTCCCCCACTTAATGTTGCTTTACATAGATGTTTCCAGTCTGCGGGGGTTAAGCTAAAAGTGTTAAGGGACTCCAGTATACTCAACGTGAAAGAGGCTCAGGGTCCATAAGTCATTATGGACTCCAAGTTATTATGGATCTCTTTGAGATTTTTTATTGTTTTGAAATCTACTGGCTGGTGGCCCCTCTGTCCATTTTCATATTCAAATACTGGCAGTTACCCAATGTATCTGTGAGTTACCCTCGAGAGCGCATAAGAGCTCAGAAAGACTTTTTATTTCTATTTCTAGGGTATGCAAACGTCTAGTGATACCCTTCATATTTTCTGTAATCGATTTCATGTTGGGACTATTTCTGCCAAGGGATAAAGATTTGACTGCTTACCACACCTTAAAGGACCGGGGCTAAACCAAGGGGTGTGGCTATGACGTAGCGTGAAAGGCTGAACCGCCTTGCTTGCTGATTGGTTAGTTCTGGGCCTATTTAAGTCAATGCTTGCTTGTTCAATAAAGCGAGTTTTTCGGACATCCCGTGCTATATACAAGACTTTCTAGGTGTGGCGTGTTTTCTGTTCAAACAGACAGAGGTAAGGCATCTAGCTATTTCTGTTCTTAAGCTCGCCCCGCCGGGTGAGTTGCAATCCTTCTTGCAGGCAAGAGGAATTCCCTTTTAGGGCCCAGAAAGGGAAGCAACTCAGAGCCCGGCTCCATTCATAACTCGGACCCCGGCAATTTCACCCATGGGGGAGTAGAGGACACAAGTTCTTCCACTTGACAATCCCTTATCTTGGTCTTCCTTAATTTACTTTTGTTCATTTTCTCAAAATCACCTTTAGTTAATTCCTCCTCACTACTACTACTCTCATTGGTCCTAACTGACTCAGTAACATCCTGAGTCCCAGGTTCAATTGAGAGCATGTATCCTTGAAGTATCTCTAATAAATCTTGAATAGCTTTAGCAGCTCGGATCTTTGTCATTTTTGGGACGCTTCTAATACTCTCCTTACTGGTCTTAGTTGACTCAGGGGAATTTACGCTTTCATGATCGCCTTCACTGTTTTCTAAATCCTCCTCACTAACGACAGACTCATCTATATCAAAGAATTCATCAAGAGCCTTGTACACTTGGGTCTTAGTTATTTTTGAACCCATTTTAACCGCTCTGACTAGAGACTCCTGCGAGGTTTCTCAGTTCTTACCTGCCATGCTGAATGCCCCGTATGGGCCACCAACTGTTGTAACCAGAAAGGGATTGCAGCCCGGAATGGCGGCACCACGGGAAGGAGTCCGGACACAGGATGGAGACGAAAAAAATTCTTTAATCTTTCTCTCTCTGTCTCTTGTAATTTCTAACATCACATACACACTCTCACAAGAAACCAAGACACCTACTCTTACAAGAAACTACAATATATCTATACAATAGCGATAACCCTGTCCGTTCTCTCTCAGGTCTCATCCCATGCGCCCGAGAAGGAATGGCGCTAGCTCGATCTGCTGAGTCACGGCTCAAATCTCTCAAGATCCTGGGCCAAGTCCTGCGAGATCCCAGGCCAAGTCCCATGAGACTATGGAAGGCAGAAATGCCCAAAAATGTCTATGGCCCATAGTCAACCGCAATCTTAGCTATCTCCCCAAACAGGGCTCCTGCAATAAACAAGATTATTCTAAAATCTACGTGAGAGTTAAAGGAATTCAAATATAGCTCAAAACAATTTTGATAAAAAATACATGTAAAGGAATAACTTTGCTTGATTTTAAGACCCACAGTATACTATATAGACAGTGGTACTATAAGGGGGACAGACCCACAGATCATTGAAACAGAAGGGAGCATACAGAAATAGACACGATGTCTAAGTGATTTTAACAAAGATGCAAAAGCAAGTTCATGGAGAAAGCCTTTTGTACACGTGGTGCTGGAGCAATGGGAACTTGAGGCAGAAAACTGAGGCATCAGAGGCAAGAACAGTCTCAACCCAAATCATGCACCTTATACAAAAACTAGATCAAAGTGAGCATGAAGCTACATGTACAAGCTAAAATTGAGAAACTTTTGGAAAACAAAAAGAGAAAACCATCAGGATCTAAGGTCAGGCAAAGTGCTCTCAGACTTGACAAAAGTAAATGTACAGTGCATCAAAAATAAAAAATGTCTGCTCTAGCAGGATGAGATGGCACACCACACCTGTAATCCCAGCATCTCGGGAGGCTGAGGCAGGAGGATCATGAGTTCAAATGATCCTCAGTGAGGCCCTAAACAACTCCGTGAGACCCTGTCTCTAAATCAAGTATAAAAAAGGTTTGGGTATGTGGCTCAGTCGTTGAGCACTCCTAGGTTCAACCCCTGGTACAATAAAAATGTCTGGTCTGGGAAGTTCCTGCTAGGATGATGAAGGACAAGCTATAGAGTGGGAGAAAATACTTGCAAAACAAAAAAAATTCAACCAAGGACAAGTACTCATTCTACACAAAGAACTCTCAGAAATCTCAGTAACAAAGCAAACAACCCAAACACAACATGAGAAAAAGATGAAAGATTTCACCAAAGAAGATTAAGAGAGGGCAAGTGAGCACATGAAGATATGTTCAACATGGTTGGTAATTAGGGAAACAAATTAAAATCGCCACACAATCCCACAACCTGTCTCTCAGCATGGCTTAAATAACAAAATGGTGGCAGCATCAAGTGCTGGGCAGGATGCAAGGAAACCATCACCCCCTCATCTTGGGTGGGAATGTAAAGTGGCAGAGGCCTGTCAGGGGCAAAACTGTAGCAGTTCCTTTAAACACTAAACACATGACAACCACACAACCCAGCAAATGAACTTGTGGGCACATGCCCCAGAGACATCAAAATTTCTGTTCATAGCACACACCTGTCATCCCAGCGGCTAGGGAGGCTGAGGCAGGAGGATCATGTGTTCAAAGCCAGCCTCAGTAAAAGCAAGGCACTAAGCAACTTGGTGAGACCCAGTCTCTAAATAAAATACAAAATAGTGCTGGGAATGTGGCTCAGTCGTCAAGTGCCCCTGAGTTCAATCCTTAGTACCAAAAAATAAATAAATAAATAAATAAATAAATAAATAAATAAATAAAATTTTAAAAAAATTCTGTTCACTCAAAAGCCTATGCACAGATTTATTTTTAATAGCAACAAACTGGAAACAATCCAGATGTCCAGATGGTGGTACACCTAGACCAGGGGATACGTCTTCCACAATAACACAGAATGAATTACTGATATACACAAGCTGGGTGAATCTCCAGAGAATGTTGGATGAAAAAGAACATCCCCAAAGGTGATAGGCTGTATGAGCTCATTTATATAACAATGTTGAAATGATAACTATAGAAATGAAGAACAGAGGTTAAGGGGGTATGGGAACAGAAGAAAAAGGAATTGCTGAAAAAGCCAGCATGGAGAATCCTGTCAGCTGCCACATCTTGATTTTGTTTCAGGATTCCCAGCATGGCACCGTTTTTTCAGGATTTGACCACTAGGGGAAACTTGGTAAACCAGTTCATGGGATCTTTCTGCATTATTTCTTACAATTTCATGTGACTCTACAATAATCCCAAAATTAAATGTTTAATTTTAAAACTCCAGCTCCATGTGGATTTGGCCAAGTTATTTGCCGTCTCTACATCTTTAGTGTTCTCAAAAGCATAACATAAAAGAGTAATATCACTAACCTCACAAGACCATTGTGAGATGGATCATCAGTGATTAGGCATAAAGTCCCTGAACAGAGCTTAGCAGATATTACTCAAAAAAATCTTAGCCAATCTTAGCCAATATTGTTCCACTCAGTAATTCACAATTCTTCTTGAAAAGCAGACATTTCACCTTGGGAGGTAGCTGGGCACAGCTGTGAGAGCAATCTTTGAAGTAAGGGAGACCAGGTTTAAGCCTCAGCACTGCCACCAATTATACTGCGCATCCTTAAGCAATTTACTAAGCCACTCTGAACTGCTTTTTGACAGCAAATGGAATCAATAATACCCCTCATGGGGTTATTCTATGCTTTGGATGAGTGTCCTGCAAAGGTCCATGTGTCCAAGGCTTGGTTCCCAGGGTGACACTATTGGAAGGGGGTGGAATTTTAGAAGATGTCACCTAGTGGGAGTTCCTTATGTCACTGGGGGCATGTTCTCAAAGGGGATTGTGGAACCCTGGTCTCTCTCTTTTTCTTTTTGCTTCCAAGCTCTTGAAGGGAGTGATTTCCTCTCTCTGCCACACACTCCTCATCACAAGCCCAAAGCAGTGGGGCTGAACCTACAAAATTCTGAGCCAAAAAAAACCTTTTATCTTTATAAGTTAATTAACTCGGGTTTTTCATTATAGTAACATGAAGCAGCCTCATTCATATTAGGAGGATTAAAAATGATCAACATATATAATAGGCACACAGCAAATAACCAATAAGTGATAACTATTATTACTACTATCTTTATAGTCTATTTATTATCACTTTCTTCCCCCATAAATTTTAAACAACTTAAGAAGAGTTTCTTGTCTGTTGCTCATGAATCCTTCTAAACACAAAACATAAGAAAACATACAGTATTCAATAAGTATTTGCTTAAAAAAAACCACTTTGGCAAGACTTGATGAAATTAAATATATATGTGCCCTCTGCATAATATACATGTCCCAGAAAATTCCCCCATGGGCACACAAAGGGGCCTGTACAAGGAGGCCATCAGGACACTCTTTTGAACACAGAAGTGCAGGACAATCTAGAGAGTCCTCACTGGGCCTATGGAGAGAAAGACAGGACAGAAGCAACTAAAAATAAATGCACTAGAATGAAACTTAGTAACACGGCCAGATGCTAGCAACAAGGCAGATAGTAAATGGTGAGAAATAGAAGAGAATCTACGGTGAACCACTGCAAATTAGCAATACCAGTGCCCAGGTCACAGGATTACCCTGCAGCTCATGAAAGGAGAATAGGGACTAGAGGGGCAGCTTGGTGGTAGAGCACTTGCCAAGCATGCACAAGGCCCTGGGTTCTGCCCCAGCACCACAAAGAAGAAATAAAAGCCAGCAGAGAAGATTTTGAATGTTTTCATCATAAAGAAAAGATAAATGTTGGAGAAGGCAGGTATGTTTAACCTGATTCAAATATTACACACATATCAAAAAATCAGATGTTATCTCATAGATACATACTTATGATATTTGTATGTTTTTATGTATCAGAAAGTAAGTTTATTTATTTATTTATTTATTTATTTATTTATTTAGTACTGGGGATTGAACACAGGGGTGCTTAACCACTGAGCCATATCCCCAGACCATTTTTATATTTGATTTACAGCCAGGGTATCACTGAGTTGCTTAGGGCCTCGCTAAGTTGCCCAGACTTGCTTTGAACTCAAGATCCTCCTGCTTCGCCTCCTGAGCCACTGGGATTACAGGCATGCACCACCACACCTGGTTTAATTTAAAATTTTAAAAAAGAAAGAACCTCATGCATGAATCTGAACCGTGGATCTGGTCCCACAGAGGGCCTGGTCTTGACAGTTGTTAAAGCAAGGCTGTGGGCCCAGCGCCGGGCACACCACAATCAGAGGCTTACAGCTGCCGGAATGCAAGGCTAAGAGCCTGGCACTGGATAAATGTCCAGGTCACCTTGCCATGTGCCAGCACTCAGACATCTGATTTTTAAAAGCAATATGCTTAATGACTCAGGGAGAAATACATGTTTTTTTATTCCTTGGAACAGAAACTGAATGTTGGTATATGCACTCAATATACTTAATTACTTTTTTTTTTTTTTTTTTTTTTTTGTTACCAGGGATTGAACTCAGGGGCACTTGACCACTGGGCCACATCCCCATCTCTTTTTTGTATTTTATTAGAGACAGGTGCCGGGGTCCAGCCCTAGCAGGGTCGGGGATCTTCCTGGTCAAGGGGTTCTGACGGCGAGACAATGTCGGCGATGGATGGACAGCAACCACACAGACTCACAGGCCAGTGTAGAATGCTGACAAGTTTATTGAGTTCACACACAGTTTTTATACATTTTTTAAAGTATAACATGCCAAGAATGTGGTTAACATAAAACCCATACAGAACAGGTTTACTGGAAAAGGTGATTGTATGAGATAATAACACCCCCACCATGTCCCCTGCTATTGTTCTATTTTTAATGTCTAAATTTATGGAAAAATCAGCAAAGTTTATCTTAAGTTTCTATTTCTTCATAATTTATCACCTAGTACTTAATTTTAGACTCTTAACTCTATTCTTGTCTAAATTAGCCTAAGTTAAACTTTAAGTTCAGTGCAAGAGGGCAGTGGTTTCAGCGGCTTTCCATGGCAAATTTCTCTGTAGATAATTGTTATATTGTTTAGTAAAACTAATCTACTAGAGCGAGATCGCAGACACCAGATTTCTGAAAGTTAGATGACTCATGTAAGTAAGCCATTCAAAAGAGCTTTTCCCCATGGGGTCTCTATAGTAGGAAGCACTATAATTTTATTTTGTCTCTGATTACTAACAGTGGGACTAGGTGCTTTTTGCATACTCATAACTGGAGAAACAGGTGGCTCTGTGACTGTTCCCACATATAACAATACATGTTTATAACAATCACCCCATGAAGAAAACACATCACACGGTGGCAGTAGATTATTTACTGTTTGTGGTAGGGAAGGGGTTATGGTTTCTAATATTTTATTAATATTCTTAGAAAATGCCGTAGCATTCCTTTCACCCTCAGTGATCATCACCAGAGAATAGTATGAGTAATATATTATTAGTAAAATAGTGCAAAAAAGGCACCAGAGCCCAGAGGCATACATATGGCATATTCCCGAGATGATGAGTCCTTGCAAACATCATTCTCCCAGTGGATCCTTTGTCAAACACTGGCTGGCTTTGCTGAACTTGTGATTCCCCTGTCTCAGCCACCAAGCCCGACACTCCAGAGCAGCTAGGATTACAGGCGTGTGGGGAGTGAACCACACTTGACCACTGTGTTTTTGTATTTTTATGGAAAAGGGTCATGTATTGCCTTGTTTGATGTAGAAAGTCTGAAATTATTTTCAGCCTACCAATATTTTGTACACCATAGCAAAACTGACTTTATTAATATCTAAAATATTATTAAATAATTACCAAATAGATATGAAATTAGCATGTCATTGATTATAAAAATGGTTACAAATTATTCTCCCTCTAAATGCACATCCTTCCAAAGTGATGTTGCAGATTCTCCACTCAAGAGGTTGAATCTGTTTCTCCAAGTTTTCTTTTTTAATTCTAACTTGTTATATATGATAGCAGAATGATATCAACTTTTTATTAAAAAAAAAAAAAAAAAAAAAAACAACATACAAGATCTGGGGGTATGGTTCAGCAGTAGAGCACTTGTCTCTCATTTGTGAGGCCCTGGGTATGATCCTCAGCACCACATAAATAAAATAAAGGTATTGTGTCCACCTACAACTAAAAATAAAAAATAAAATAAAAAAATACAAATGCTCACATAAATGCAGGCAAATACACACATACAAAACATGACACAATGCAGTGCTGGGCTTGGTGGCGCATGCCTGTAATCCCAGCACTTGAGAGGTTCAGATAGGAGGATCTTGAGTTCAAAGCCAGCCTCAGAAATGGTGAGGCACTTAGCAACTCAGTGAGACCCTGTCTCTAATAAAATACAAAAAAGGGCTGGGGATGTGGCCCAGTGGTTGAGTGCCCCTGAGTTCAATCCCTAGTACCAAAAAAAAAAAAAAAAAAAAAAAAAAAAAACTTAGGGGGAGGCCTATATATCCAAAGCCACATGTTACATCCTTTACGGTGAATATCTGGAGTATAGAGACATGGGGTCAGGACGATGTGGATGAATCACAAAACAGTGCCTTGAATCTGCCTCTGGTCACAGGTCATGCACTGGTGGCTGTAATGAAGTCCCCTCTCCACAATCTGGGTCCAAAACCAATAAGGATGAATATAAAATAAGCAAAGCATGATGTCAACAGGGACAGCAACCTACCAGGGCTTGTCCAAGAGGAAGAAATTTAAAAAGACAATGTTGAATTGACACTTCAAAGCAAGTACAGATGCACTGCTCTAACCCAATTATTGATGTTATATAATACAATTAATGGTCTGAAAACACATTAATTCATGTTTCATTCTGAAAAGGCTCTATGGGGATTTCAAGTACCACTCCAGTGGAAAACAGCCCCTTAGAACCCACATTATTTTTCTCACCTCTGCCTTTGGTGGCTCCCTCCATATTTGTATCACTGGTGAATCAGAAACCTGCCATCTGCAGGGAGAAAAATAACTGACAGTTACCTTGGTCACTAACAGGTCCAGGTAAGGGTCTGTTTATCACTTTGGAACTTGACATTCGGGCCCAGAGTCAGAAAACAGATGCAGGCAAGATGGAAAATTATGTCTTTCCTCAAAGTTAATAAACAGCTCTCCCGAAAGCAAAAAATGGAAATTATCATGCTCTGGGTCTCTCATTTTTGGGCCATCACAACTTCCACATCTGCCTATCACACAAGAGGCTTCTCCTGCTCCCAGGAAAGACTAATGCTAACTTTTATATTCAGGGAAGGAAGAAAAGAATGGGCATTAGAATCTGGGCTATCAAGAGCAAGTCTATTATTTGGTACTAGGCATTTAAACTACCAAAGAAAAAGTAATAAGTAGTTCTTTATGATCACCTATATAGGTCACTTATATTCATTAAGATCTAATTTATTAAGAGTTCTGACTAGGAATTAAAACCCAAACTACTTGGAAGAGAAGAAAAGTGGAAAATATTGAATCTATGTTTACTACATAATAAGTGTGCTCTTTATTGCATGAGTGCTTTCATGTTGATGGTGGAGGAAGATATTTGAAAGTAAAGACTATCATGAATCAACACAGGGTAAGAAAAGAGGACATTTTTCCACTCTGTAGGATCTTCTATGTTGGTATAGTTGGAAAAGGACAGAAAAATTTGATAAAAGTCACACACCTGCTACACAATCTTGATGGCTACTCATTTCATAGCATTTCTTTTAGGTTTAATGGCTTAGAAAATCCTAAAACATAAAATTGAGATTTGCTTTAATTTCCTGGAGAAAGGTGTTGCTTGGGGCAGAGTCCAGTGGCACAGTGAAGCCAAAATATTATAGGATACAGGAAAATAGTGTGGCCAAGTGAATCCACTCTGGAGGGAGATCAGCATTGAATGTTTCTCTGGTGATTATTATGTAGGAAAGTCCAAAAGGTGAAATAGCATCCACAAAGGAAAGTTTCTGTACTAAAGGTTCAATAAGTGTGTATTATCATTTCTCTTCTCTTTTGCAGACTTAGAATTTGCTCATAAAGCCCAAGATAATTTGTCATTTCTATCATCAACTGACGTTGAATTTGTAGATCTAGATTAAATTTATGACTTGATTTTATACTACCTTCAAGAATCATAGTTATTTTCTCTTCACACACAATTCCATTGAACTTGTGTTAATATTGATATATAGAAATAATATAACTTTATTAACACATAGATGAAACTCAAGAAGAACTTAGCTGAAAACATATAATTTCCTCAAACTTTATTAACTCAAGAAGAACTTAGCTGAAAACATATAATTTCCTCAAAGCAAAATTAAGCTCACTGTAACAGAAAATGGAAATGTAATTTTCAACAGAGTAAGAGATTTTTTTCTTTTTCACAGATACCTAAATTCACCAGGCTTTTTATTTTCTAAAGAGTAATTCAGGGATATTAAGTGTTGGTACTTGAAAAATATAATAATCCTGTGTGATTAAATGCACTTTACCCCAAAGAATACTCTGTAAAAGCAAACTAATTCACCATATTCTTGAAACAAAGCTGTTTTTTGCTGAATATTTAATGCAGTCTTTTAAAGTAAATACGAGTCTGCAATTCTTCACATGAGTGTTTTGTGGCAAATCATTGAATGAAATAGTTGAAATATGTAAAATTCTGATTCTATTAAAAATATTTGGCACTCATATAACATATCAAGTATGTAGATATCAAATAAATATATTAAATATATTTTATCAAATATATATTAAATTATCAAATGTGTATTTATGAATATATCAAATTTCAAATATATACATATCAAATATGTATATTTATCAAATATATATTTGTCAAATATACATATACATGATATATGCATACTTGAGATGTTATTTCAGAGCAAAATATTGAAATAGAATCAGAATTCTACATCTTTCAACACACACACACACACACACACACACACACACACACTTTTGCTTTAATGTGATTTTATATGAAAAGAGCTAATGGAACTCAGTGGTAAAATAACCACTGGACCTGATCATTTAAGAAAAATGGCACAAGATGTGTTACTTTCTTAACACCCATAACTTCCAAATGATTCTTCACTGATTGAAATGATCAGTAGATTCACATTGTCTTTTGATCTGCTGTTTGGAAATCAGTCACACTGTCAAACACTTGAACACCTTTCAACCATCCAAACAACACTGTGAGGACAGACCTGTTTGTTATGATGTTAGAGTTATAGGTAAGTTGTTTAAACAAAATTACATTTGTAATTCACAGTTTAATGTATAATATAGCCTATATCCACATACATATATCTCTCCTGGTTTCTCATTAAAAAATTCCAATGTGAGCTGGGTGCAGTGTTGCACACCTGTAATCCCAGCACTTGGGAGGCTGAGGCAGGAGGACTGTGAGTTCAAAGCCAGCCTCAGTAATGGTGAGGCACTTAGCAACTCAGTGAGACTCTGTCTCTAATAAAATACAAAAAAAAATTCCAATTTGATTCATTACTATTTTATTTATGCATACATTCATCCCAAATCTATCAAAGACTTTAAAAATCTAAGCTGTAATACATTTAAGTCCAAGAGTTTTATAGAACTGTACTTTGAAGTGAGTAGTTGTGTATATTTTAGAGGATTGTAAAAAAAGTTCTTAATACACTATTTGCATATGTTTCATGTAACAATTTTTGAACGGAGCTATTACATTTCATAGGTTGAATGTAATACATAAGTAAAAAGTAGAAAACAGAGTAAAATGATCATCCATTTATCAAACTTGTATTTTCATTTTTGTTTTATATATTTATATTTATATATCTGCAACCAATTCTCTATCAAGGGTTTCTTATTTTGCACCATTTATATGGATGTAGTAAAATCTTTCGCAGCTTAACTTTTCATGTAAATATTAAATGCCAATATAGCAGTTGATGTCCCAGTGGGATGACCAAAATGTTTTTAGATACTGATTAATATTCTGTGAGTAAAAAATTTAGCCCCTCATATCTTCCATTTTCTATGCATATTTGTAAGTGAAAATATGTTTATTTTTAAATATTCTAAATTTAAAAATCTCATTATTTATTTATACCAGCTTTGCATAATACAACCCCAGATGATGACATATATATTTTTTATTTTTTATTTTATATTTTTTTTTTTTAACTTCGCTGATGTCTCCACCCAGAATAGGCTTCATAAAAAACCTGGGTGGAGAAACACAATCTCTCAGTGGTGCATGAGTTCATTCTGATAGGCATCACAGATCTCCCTGAGTTACAGTCTCCACTATTTGGGCTGTTCCTCATCACCTATGTGGTCACAGTGCTGGGAAACTTGGACATGATCATCCTCACCAAGGTGGACCCCAGTCTACAAACACCCACGTGCTTCTTTCTCAGAAATCTGGCTCTGACTGATCTTGGTTATTCTATAACTGTGGGCCCCAAAATGTTGGTGAATTTTGTTTCAGATCAAAATACAACTTTCTGTCATTCTTGTGCTACACAGATAGCTTTCCTTCTTTTCTTCATTGGAAGTGAACTTTTTATTCTGTCTACAATGTCCTATGACTGCTATGTGGCCATCTGTAACCCTCTCCTCTACACTGCGATCATGTCACAAAGGGTTTGCAGGCCCTGGTGGCAATCCCTTATATATTCTGCTCATATCTGTCTCTTCTCGTCACCTTAAAGATTTTTACCTTATCTTTCTGTGGTGATAATGTCATCAATCATTTCTACTGTGATTGTGTTCCCTTAATATCTTTACTATGCTCAGATACTCATGATGTTGAACTAATAATCATGATCTTTGCAGGTTTTTTTTTTTTTTTTTTTTTTTTGTATTCAGGTAACTCTTTTTTTTTTAATTTCTTATTTGTTATTTTTAGTTACACATGTTGGTAGAATGTATTTTGGCATCATACATACATGAAGTGTAACTTCACATTCTTTCAGTTATACATGATATGGAGTTACACTGGTCGTGCATTCATATATGAACATAGGAAAGTAATGTCCAATTTTTTCTACTGTCTTTCCTATTCCCATCCTCCTCCCTTCCCTTCATTCCCCTTTGTCTAATCCAAAACACTTCTATTCTTCCCTCCTCTCCCCCTTATTGTGTGTTAGCCTCTTCATATCAGAGAGAATATTTGGCCTTTGGTTTTGGGGGATTGGCTTATTTAGCATACTGTGATGGTCTCCAGTTCCATCCATTTACTGGAAAATGTCATAATTTCATTCTTATTTATGGCTGACTAATAATCATTGTTTATATATACCATATTTTTTAATCCATTCATCTGTTGGAGAGCACCTAGTTTGGTTCCATAGCTTAGTTAGTTATTGTGAACTGAGCTGCTATAAACATTGATGTGGCTGCATAACTGTAACATGCTGATTTTAAGTCCTTTTTGTATATATTGAGGAGTGGGATAAGTGGATCAAAGTGGTTGCATTCCAATTTTTCTGAGGTATCTCTATATTGCTTTCCAGAGTAGTTGCACCAATTTGCAAGCATACCAGCAATGTATGAATGTTCCTTTTCTCCCACATTTTTGCCAACATTTATTATTACTTGTATTTTTGTTAATTGCCATTCCAACTGGAGTGAGATGAAATCTCAGGACAGTTTTAATTTGCATTTCTCTAATTGCTAGAGATGATGAAAATTTTTTCACACATTTGTTGACTGATTGTATTTCTTCTGTGAAGTGTCTGTTCAGTTCCTTTGCCCATTTATTTATTGGGTTATTTGTGTGTTTTTTTGGTTTTAAGTTCTTTGAGTTCTTTATCCTGAAGATTAATGCTCTATCTGAGGTGCAGGTAGCAAAGTATGTAGGCTCTTTTCATATTCTTGATTATGTTTAGGTAACTCTTTTTTGTTTGTTTGTTTTTGTTTTTAGTTTTTTGTTTTTGGTAAGAGAGATTGAACTCTGGGGCGCTAGGCCACTGGGTCACATCCCCATCCACTCTTTGTATTTTATTATTCTAATTTGTTATACATGCTTGCAGAGTGCAATTTATTTCATATTACTTATAATGAACAAAATTTTTCAAGTCACTGGTTTTACATAAAGTATTTTCACAACTATTGTGTTTTCATACATGTACTTAGGATAATAACGTCCAACTCATTCTACCATTATTCCTATCTCTTTGCTCCTTCCCTGCACCCCCTTTGTTCTATTTAAAGTTCCTTCATTCCTCTCATCCCCCCGTCCCTTGCCATTATAAGTCAGTATCTTCTTAACAAAAAAATCATTCGCTTTTGGTTTTTGGGGATTGGCTAATTCACTAAGCATTATTTTCTCCAGCTCCATCCATTTACCTGCAAATGCCATGATTTTATTCTCTTTTAGTGCTGAGTAGTGTTCCATTGCATATATATATATATCAAAGTTTCCCTACCCATTCATTTGCTGATGGGCATCGGGGTTGGTTCCACAATCTAGCTATTGTGAATTGTGCTGCTATAAACATTTTGATTTGATTTCCTCTTTTATGGTCATCCTTGTGTCCTATCTGCTCAACCTCATAGCCATTCTCAGGATGATGTCTGCTGAGAGAAGGTGTAAGGCTTTCTCAACCTGTGGATCCCACCTGACAGTAGTCACAGTATTCTATGGACTTTGATATTCATGTATGTGCAGCCCAAGTCCAGCTAACTCTCTGACACTGATAAAGTGGCTTCTGTATTTTATATTATTGTCATCCTGATGGTGAATCCTTTGATCCCAATATTGAGTTCTTTGAGGAACAAAGATGTAAAGAATGTCCTAAAGAGGACCTGGAATAAGATATGCAATGTATTTTCTTGAAGATTATGTATTCTATGAGACATAAATCAGGTTTGGTTGTGAACCTGTTCTGCTTCCCACTAGAACAGTAAGCAGAACTGGGCTTGATGTATCTTCAAAGATTGGCCTACACATTACTGAATACTATAAATATTTAATTCACCAAAATGCTGACAGATTTTTGCCTTGTTTGAGTGATGAAAGAGGTAAAAGACCTCTACAATGAAAACTACAGAATGCTAAAGTGTTGCTGCCTGAAGCGGAAACCGCTTGGAGCAACGAACGCCGCAGGAAAATTCAGAGGCAGGATGAAAATGAAAAAAGGTCTTTTATTCTTCTTCTCTCTCCGGCTCCAGCAATCACTCCAAACGCTCTAACTCCAACCACCACCTTCTTCTTCTTCCCACACACACTAACTAAACTCACCCAGTTATATACATATCGCTTTAACAAGGACACGTGCTTACAGCTCGAGCTTACAGGTGCGTCACACAGTGTTCACGGGCATACAAAGATTCTTTGGATAATGTATTACTATCAGGTGGAAACTAGAACATCTTTTATGGCTCTCAGCTAACCACAATCTTTAGCTATATCCTTGATTATAGGCTCCTTCACTAAAGAAAGAAATTAAAGAAGACCTTAGAAGATGGAAAGATCTCCCTTGTTCTTGTATAGGCAGAATCAATATTGTCAAAATGACCATACTACCAAAAGCATTATATAGATTTAATGCAATTCCAATCATAATTCCAAGGAAATTCCTCATAGAAATAGAAAAAGCAGTCATGAAATTCATCTGGAAAAATAAAAGACCCAGAATAGCTAAATCCTTAGCATGAAGAGTGAAGCAGGTGGTATCACTATACTATACCTTAAAAAAATAAGGAAATTCTTAATAAATGGGCTTAGGGTCTATAGACTTTAGGGTATATACAGTAGGAGAGAATAAATAATATGTACACAAAAGTAGCTGTAGTCTTCTGCAATCTCAACAATGCCACATATTTTTCATGCACATGCTTATGTTTATACTTGTTGTTCTTTGGTTTAAATGTAATTTTCTGTTTTAGGCACATTTCTTTGGGTTAATAGCACAAAAATTTGAAGGAATTCATCATAAGAATATACTCCAGTGCCCCTTTTCCACTTGGGGATCTTAAGATCTTTCTCTTATCAGTACTATTAGATTTTAATTTTAATCCAGTATAACTTATTAATATATTTGGCTTTTTATTAACCTATTGGGTCAGTACTGTATATAATCTTATCTAATTCACTGCATTTTGCATGCAAGTGACTGCACCAATTAAGGCAGATCTCTTAAATTCTTCCCTCCAAACTTCTGGGTATTTTCCCTACTTCCCCTTTCCTGGCTTGATATTAATTCATTAGTGCTTGTGTTTTTCTGATGGATATTTGCTCTACTTTACCTGGCTTAAATGCAAAGAATAATGCTTGTTTGAAAGTAATCATCTATTTATTATTTTATCCTTACCTAAGAGAACTGTCTCTTATGGAATGGGCTTATGGCGCTCCCTCCCTGCCTCTCTCTCTCTCTCTCTCTCTCTCTCTCTTTTCTCTTTCCCCCCCCCTTTTCTGATGACTTTCCTTAGTTTTGTTACACATTACAGTGTACTATATTTTGGTTAACTTCCAGTCTTTCAAAATCGCACTTGGTGGAAGCAAACAAAGATATTCCCACAATTTGAACCATACTTGGGAAGACCATATTATTATGAACCATAATAGAGAGTAGCATGTTGTCTATATGCTTGTTGTAACTTCTGGACACACTATGTCTGTAACCCTCTCTAAAATTATCCATGCTTTTTTATTACATTTATTATTTCACATTTGTAACATTTTCTTAATATTATGTAAGGACTGGTCTATTTTCTTAGAATATCATGATATAATAAAGTTATCTTTTAGCCTATCAAATATAAATAAAATTATTTCATTGGAATACTAACTGTAGATGTATATTTTCATATGTGGATATGTATTACTGATACTGCCAGTTATCAGTGATGCATTCTGCTCCCTCACGAGTTGAAGTATAACATGGAGAAGCACGCAGAGGCAAGCATATAACACAGGGTTTATTTAAAAAGAGGTAACAGACTTTTCCAAGGAGGGAGAAGGGGACCATAGCTGGTATCCTGGTATCCCAAGAAGCAAGGAGTTCTGCTTTTTTATATGTCCTAGGCTACCTTTGTTCTCCTGTTCTCTTCCTTTTATCCCCTTCCTGTGACTAGGCCCAGGGGATGCTGGGTGGGATAGCCAAAAGGTGAGAAGCAGATGGATGGGGAAGGGCTAGATGGAGCAGTCCAGGACACATTAATTAACAACTTTATAATTCCCTGTGGGAGTTATATGTGTGTGTGTGTGTGTGTGTGTGTGTGTGTATTCCTTCTTCTTCTTCTTCTTTTTTTTTTTTTTTTTTTTTATAATATGGAATGAACCAAGTGATACTTACACACTGAACCATATCCCCCAGCCCTTTTTTATATTTTATTTTGACACAGAGTCTTGTTAATTTGCTGAGGTTGGATTTGAATTTGCAATCCTCCTGCTCAGGCTCTTGAGCTACTGAGATTACAGGCATGCATCAGCATGACAGGCTAGGAAAATTAGTTAATTTCCAAAAAACCCTATGTTGACCAGAGATAAAATTAAATGATGTTTTTAATGAGTAGTTTGTGAGTACAAATTATGAAAATGCATAAATTAATATAATTTTAAATTATTTTATGTTTCCACCAAATTTTAATTTCACTGAATAATTATAACTCTTATAAGAAAATAAAAGTAATTCTGATATTTAAATTTCAAAAATGAAACTGTGAGTAAATATTGCCTAATATGTTACTTCAAAGAAAAACATTAGTAACACTTTTGATAATTCCTCAAATTATCACGTCAATAGTATGCTGAGTTTGAATATTTTATAACATAATACTCATTTTAAGAATGAGTGTCTATTTCATTATTAGGTGGAATTTTAAGTTATTACAGAAAACTTAAATTTTTTTCATTGAATGTGATGTTCTAACAACCAAGACTGGTATATGATTTAAATATTGAAAGAAAAATTTGAGTCAGTAGAATTTAATATTGTATATAATAATGATTCCAAACATCTATACAATTTATAATAAGATATTTTGAAAACTAATTACCCTCTGATTATCTAAACAAACAAACCTACTGAAGATTAGAATCATGAGCTGTGAGATATTAGACTGAATAAAGTCAGTGACACTAACCAACACACTAGCAAAAAAAATTATGGATAAAAAGGATCTCAAAACTGAAATGTATTAAAACCAACTTTCCCATCCCATCACCAAATCAATGCAAATCTGAAATGTTTAAAACACAGAACAGAGAACACTATTAACTGAATAAATAGCATCAGCTTGGGTCTCATCCAAAATGATTTACTTTTTGTTATGAAGCAAATCATTAAAATGCTCTGTGGAAACAGAAGATAATTTGGGCATATTCCCTTTGGGACATCTGCTGTTGGCTTCATCAACCTTTCCTTCAGTGGATGTAAACAATTTAAATTAGCCATATTTACATTGCACTCAAACTTACATTTTGCTGATCCATTGGTAAGAGAAAATTTCAGAAATTTTGAAAGGTATTTGGGGAACTAGAACCTAGGCTATCAAGTATAAGTGTATTTGGTAGTAGACATTTTAGCTACCAAAGAAGAAGTAATAAATAGTTCTTTCTTTTTGCATGTGTGGATCACTTATATTAATATCTGACTAAGTAAGGGTTTTTCTACCTAGGAATTTAAACCCAAATTGCTGGGAAAATAAGGAAAATAGAAAATATTGAATTTATGTTTACTACACAATAAGTGTGCTCTTTATTGAATGTGAGCTTTAATGCTGGTGGAGGAAAATAGTTCGAAGTAGAACAATCATGAAATCTATCAACAGAGAGTAAGAAAATAGGGCATTTTCCATTCTGTGGGATCTTCTATGTTGGTACAGTTGGAAAAGGACAGTAATTTGGTAAAAGTCCCATACCTGCTACACAATCTCAGAGTTTCTTCAGATGATTTCTCATTTCATAGCATTTCTTTTAGGTTTAATGGTTTAAAAATTCCTAAAACATAAAATTGAGATTTTAATTTCCAGGGTCAGGGTGTGGCTTGGGACAGAGTCTAGTGGCATAGTGAAACCAAGACATTAAAGGAGTCAAGAAAACAGTGCTGTCAAGTGAATGCACTCTGGAGGGAGATATGGCACTGGATCTTGTTTCTGACATTTCTTATTTGTGGAAGTCACAAAAGGTGAGATTGCATAATATGCACAATGGAACATTTCTGTACCAAAAATTCAAAATATGTGCATTATAATGTCTCTCTTCTTTTACAGATTTAGCATTTGCTAATGAAGCCTAATATATTTGGTGCTTTCTATCATCAATTGAGACCATATTTGTCAAAGTAGATCTAGATTAAATTCATAACCTGATCTTCTACTATCTTCAAGAATCATTCTCTCTTGGTAACACATTTTTTTTAACTTGTGTTTATAAGATATATTGAAATAATATAATTTTCTTTTTACCAAATTACTGTATTTTTCCAACTTGCAAATGCCTATCTCAATAATTTAGCTGAAAACATATAATTTAGTCAAAGCAAATGTAACCCCCGTGTAAGATATAAAATGGAAATGTACTTTTCAAGAGTGCATGAGTTTGTTTTTCACTAATAATTCAATTTATAGGGCTTTTTATTCTCTAAAGAATAATTCAGGGATATAAAGTGTAGATGTAGGAAAAATGTAATAACCCTCCAGGATTAAATGCATTTGAACTTAGAGAATACTCTGTAAATGCAAACTAATTCACCACATTCTTGAAATAAAGTAGTTTGTCCCTGAATATTGACTGCAATCTTGTAAAATAAATATTAGTGTGCAGATTCTTCAAATGAAGGTTTGATGACAAATCACTGAATGCAATTGTTAAAAGATGTAGAATTTTGATTCAATTTCAATGAAAAATGGCTCTGACATAATATTTCAAGTATACAATTATCAAATATATGTATATATCATATATTTATCAAATATATATCATCAAATGCATATTTTTCAAATATATATAAAATACATTTCAAATTGTACTTATCAAATATATGTTTATCAAATATATTAAATATATATATATTTCATATCTGCATGCTTGAGATGTTGTATTAGAGCAAAACATTGGAATACAATCAGAATGTTACATCTTTAAACACACACACTCACATTGTAGTTACACTGTTTGTGCTTTAGGGTGATTTTATATGGAAATAGTTAATGAAATTCAGTGGTACAATAACCGTTTGACATAATCATTTAAGCAAATGGTACAAGGTGTATTACTTTTCTAACAACCATAACTTCCCAATGGTTCTTTAGTGATAGAAATGATCAGTAGATTCACATTGTCTTTTGATCTGCTGTTTGGAAATTAGATACTGTCAAAAATACATTTATAGACATGTTTCTTGTTTCTTCCAGTCATGGTGTTGTTCATTCTTTCCTAGTAATCAGCTGACATTGTATGGTCATCTTCAAGTGTGTTCCATGAGATTTCAGCATGAAGAATGTCACTGAAGTAACTGTATTTGTGTTGAAGGGCTTCACTGACAATCCTGAACTTCAGTTCTTCTTCTTCCTCCTGTTTCTAACAATTTACCTATTTACTCTCCTGGGAAATTTAGGACTGATTGTATTGGTCATAGGGGATTCCCGGCTGCACAACCCAATGTACTATTTTCTGAGTGTACTATCTTCAGTAGATGCCTGCTATTCCTCTGTTATTACTCCAAATATGTTGGTAGACTTTTTGTCAAGGGAGAAAACCATTTCATTTGGTGCCTGTGCAGCCCAGATGTTTTTTGCTGTAACCTGTGGAACCACAGAGTGCTTTCTCTTTTGGCTGCCATGGCTTATGATCGCTATGTGGCCATCTACAACCCACTTCTCTATTCAGTGAGCATGTCACCCAGGGTCTATGTGTCACTCATTGTGGCTTCCTGTGTTGGTGGAATTCTGCATGCTATAACACATACCACAGCCACTTTTAGCCTGTCCTTCTGTAGATCCAACATAATCAAACACATCTTCTGTGACATCCCTCCTCTCCTTGCAATTTCCTGTTCTGACACTCACCTCAACCAGCTTCTGCTCTTCTACTTTGCTGGCTCAATTGAGATATGTACTATATTAATTGTCCTAATCTCCTATGGTTTTATTCTGTTGACTATTCTGAGAATACGCTCTGCTGAAGGGAAGCAGAAAGTCTTTTCTACCTGTGGCTCACACTTAACTGCAGTGTCTATTTTTCATGGTACTGTTCTATTTATGTATGTGAGACCAACATCCAACTATGCTTTGGAGCATGACATGACAGTGTCTATATTTTATTCCATTGTTATTCCCATGCTGAATCCTATTATTTATAGTTTGAGGAACAAAGATGTAAAAGCGGCAATAAAGAGAGTTTTGGGGAATAATATAATCTTTTTTTCACGGTAGACATTCATTGAACAATTTGAGAGTGATGTTTGACAGTATTAAGAGAGTATGCAAAAATATTTGTTTCTTTTTATTAGTGTAATTCTCTTTCTTGTGAATATGTAATATATAGATTATGTTCCTTCCTCTCTTGTGTTGTTTTAACTGTAGAAACCCTGCATCATCTAATTACTGTACAATGATCTTACTTCTATATATATGCATATGCATGTATATAATGCTGATATAAGTGAAGTGCACAAAATCCAACATGGACTTGCATATATTTATATATCATTTAGTATCCTGTATATTGTTTTTATTGATTTCCCTCTAAATTATATTTTAATTTCAATTATAATTTTTTATATAAATACTGTCTCACCAGCTTGATCAAGTACCATGCTAATTTAGAAAAAAATACACAAAAAAGCCACTGTTTCCATAAGCCCAAAATATTTGGAAATTTTTCATGATTCCATAAGTAACTGAATCCAGTTCAGATCAATCTACTGCACTCTTATGTCTATGAGCAATCTACCCAGCTTGTTGTCCAGACATCACAGATAGCATGCTTGAATTCCAGGGTCTGATTACTGACCTGATTCATGAAGGTGAGTTTCTTCCTCTTTTATTCTGTCTTCCATATCATGGGCTTAATCCCATCCTTTAATTCCTCACAGATATTTATACTAGACTACTGATATTATTAGCCTTTTTCAAGATTAAATTTAAATTCAAGAAAAGCAAAAGTAAAGCCCTATTCAGAAAGATTTGATGTACAACTGGATGATAGTTTTTGCTCTTGCCAGAACTGAGCACACATGGGTTGTTTTGAGATTGCCTACAGGCCTGGTCCCTACTCAGCTTCAGCTCTGTTCCTGATGCCACCACTCTGTGAACTCTTGAAGATGGCACCCCTTCTAATCACCCAGGAACAAGAATGAACATTCCAGTATCTCTAATGCACTCACCTTTTATCCTTGCTTCCAACACACCAAATTTTCACTGCACAGATATGTCCCCTTAAATTTCAGTACAGTGATATGTTTTCTTTTCTTTCTTCAACTTCCTTTATTGTTTTTTGAATTATTTTGTAAACTCATCTTTTCCCTCAAGAGTACCCTTTATTCATTAATTGTAGCAAGACATTATGTTTATAACATAGAATGCAATGTTACTGTGTGTTCCTAAAATGGAATTAACAAATTTAAATAATATTGTAAGAGACCAATACAGAACACCTCCTGCCACATTGTAGTCCTACACAATACCTTAAAGACTTTTCTACACCTTGGATTAAGCTCTCTTCTTCAAGTATTACAACTAAGTCCTAATGATGAGCATTTAATATTTGTGCATTTTCAGTTGATGCAAATCAGTACTGAATTTGTAAATGCGTGTGTGTGTGTGTGTGTGTGTGTATGTGTGTGTGTGCATGCTCATGTATTATTAAGTTTGCAAGAGTTCTTTAAGTAAAGTTCAACACTACCAAGAACTTTGTGCAAATACATTTTCCACTCTTCATCTTCCTCATAGTAATCACAACAATAGTAAAATATACCATACACTTAAAAAAATAACAATACACATTTGATGAATTGAATGACTATTAATCCTTTGGACATTTGTATAACATACTCATACCAAAGAAAATAACAAAGAAATAAACCATTTAGGGTTAATGTCTAAATTTAATAATGGCTTGAAAAATTTAAATATAAAGTCATTTTAACCACTCTAAAGGTCGTAAATTGAAAAAAATATTTAAAAGTTGGTGGTTTTATATAGGTGGTTAGGAAATGAAGTAAAAAACAAACAAACAAAAAAAGCAAGTCTCAACTTTCTAATAAATTTATATATTCAGCAAATCACCAGAGAATCTCTAGCTAAATGAAGTAACATAGAATAGTACAAAACAACCATGTGAAGAAGGAAATTTGCAGAATAAGACATTCAGTAATATGTCACAAATATTTACTTAAAGCCTCTGTAAATATATGGTATTTTTGCTAAAGTATAAGTAAATTTCTATTTAATCAATGATAAAGAGTAGATCTTTCCCAGTGATCACATCTGGGAAAGTGAGAACTGGGTGGGATTTGGACCAAAAGTCACAAAAAGAGATAACAAAGAACCCTAATTTTATAAAATAATATATTTATGTGTAAACAAAGATTAACATTAATATATAAAGAAATTCACACTTCTACTTAATATCCATTAGAAAAAACAAGTAAATTAAATTATAGAAAAAGGTATACTTTTGTCTTGTCTGGAGTGGTGATGCATACCTGTAATTCCAGCAGCTACAGAGGATGAGGCAGGAGGATCCTGAGTTCAAAGCCAGCCTCAGAAACTTAGCAAGGTACTTAGGAACTCAGAGAGATCTTGTCTGTAAATAAATATATAAAAAGGCTGGGGATCTGACTTAGTGGTTAAACACCTCTAGGTTCAATCCTCAGTACCAAAAAAACCCAAAAGTATGCTTTTGACTTTAATATGTTAATATTTACCAAAACTCTTAAGTAGAATCCCTTTAGTTTATTAATTTAAAAAATTAAAAATTTTCAAACAAATTAATGTAAGCACACCACATGGGAAACTTTTTCTATAAACCAAAGATTATCATGACTAATGAAAAGACAAATATTTATTGCATATAAAATACACAGTTTATTATCTAAAATGCATGTATATTACATAGACAAGTTATAAAAGTAGGCACTACTCATACTGGATGTAAATTACTTCTAAACTCATTTAAAGATACTTTATTGAAGGAAAATTCACATGTCAGGTGGTGAATTATTTTAAATTAAAAGGGAATGATTAAGTGCTAATTATATTCACAATGCTTTATAACCATCAGCTCTGGAGCCGTCATTTCCTCCAGTGAAAGATAATTTCTCCTCACCCTCACTTCACTCAGTCCTCCTAATGTGTTATTTTTTCCTTTTCTTTTCTGTATAATTTTTAAAAAGGATTCATAATAAAGGTGACATCTGTTCCTCAACTGCTTTGACTTAGTATATTTTCGAGATTCATACTTGTTATAATTTGTCTTTGTACTTCATTACTCTTTTTAAATATTCATTGCATAGGATTAAACATGAGAGCTGCAGTTTTAATAATTTCAAACGTATAAAGCTAAACTGTTAACTGTAACTCTATGTTTCACAGCCGATCTCTAGAACATGTCTTGTTTCAGAAATTGAGTCTTCACATCTATTAGCAACTCCTCATTTTCCCAACCCCCAACCCTTGGAAACTACAATCCTACATTCTGATTTCATAAGTTTTATTATTATTAATACCTTATGTACATGAAAATCATGAATTATTTGTCAGTGGCTATTTTATTCAGCATAAAATTCTTCCAGTTTTCTGTGATACCACATATTAGAGTACATATTTTAGTACCTATATTTTATTTATTTATCTTTTATTTTTATTGTGGTGCTAAGGATGGAACACAGGGCCTTACACATGCTAAGCAAGTGCT
>CM046657.1:18496682-18518190 GCA_025594165.1 Tamias sibiricus | reverse complement strand
GTATTGTATAGCAAGCGAAAATCTAAAAACTCAACTTTATTGGCAAGGTGCTGAACTTAAATAGGCCTAGAACTAACCAATCAGCCAGCAGGGCAGTTCGGTCTCTCACGCGACGTCATAGCCATTACACCTTTGCTTAGCCCCGGTCCTACTAGGGCGTGGTAAGAAGCCAAAGTCTTTCCCCTTGGCAGACATGAGTCCCAACAATTCCCCTTTTTTGTTTTATTTAAAATGGGGTCTCTCCATTTTATATTTTAAAAATGGGATGTCCCATCTTGTAGGGTGTCCAACTCATTTGAGAGTGTGCCTGTCTAGGTTGATTTCTCCTCTCTGGGAAAAATCTTACCCGTCATTGGCTATCACTCTAGCACTTTAGGTGAACATACCTAGGGCCAGCAAGTGGCCAAGGGGAGCACACGGGACATGACAGTCACCTTTGGGAAGGCTTGACTGGATGGCAAACCTTTGCATCCTGTTAAGGACCATGGCCAAGCCTGTAGGGCTATAGCTCAGCGTGACAGCAGACCACCCAGCTGTATCAATCTGGCTAGTTCTATAGGGCTAAAAGTGCACACAAAGACAATGACAATCAGGGATTTCACCAAAGGGAGAAAGTCCATCCATATAGCAGGGATTTTATCAAAGGGAGAAAGTCCATCCATTTAGCTTAGTTTAAAGGAAGTCCTTTGGCATAAAGTCCAGACAATTGTCACAGGAATGGGACTCTTCTGTTAGAGTCCAAAGGAAGCCTTCCAGCACAAAGTCAAGATAATTGTCCTAAGATATAGCGCTCTTCTCTCAGAGTCCAAAGGAAGTCGTCTAGCATAAAGTCCAGATAATTGTCACAGGAATGGCCCAGTCCCTCTTCTCTCATTGCAGAGGGTTGAGATACTGAAAAAGAAGGAGTCCAAGATAGTGTTTTTGATGAATTTTGGAATGGATGTGATGAGAAGTTAAATCACAGCAGTACAGGAGATTTGTCACAGTGTTTTCATTTCTGTGGAAAAAAGAAAGGATCACTCCTCAAGAGCTTGTGCTCCTGGGTAGTCATTTTGGTCGGATTGGCAGTATTTGAGATCTCTGGCAGGCACCCATATAGGGTTTTGTTCTCCCATTGGGAAGACACATCCAAAACCTTTGCCAGCACTTATTAACGGATCAGGACCTCTCCAGAATCCAGTTAATGGGTCTTTCCATCGGACCTCAACTTTTACATAAGGTGTTTGGATAGACCAGTGTCTTTGAAACACAGACAGAGGATGCTGTTTGGAAAATTTTAAAATATTTAAAGTAAGCATAGCTGTTTTCAACTGGTCATGGGGGTTGCTTCCCCCATTTTGTTTTATTAATTGGTCCTTTAGGGTTTTATTATGTCTCTCTATGATGGCTTGTCCTTTTGGGTTATATGGGATCCCTGTGGTATGTTTAATATGCCACGTTTGGAAAAACTTTTGTAATGATTTGCTCACAAAACAGGGTCCATTATCAGTTTTAACCTGTTTTGGCAATCCAAGAATAGCAAAGCATTGTAAAAAGTGACTTTCAGCATGTTTAGCCCTTTCTCTAGAGTGTGCCATAGCCCAACAAGCATGTGAATAAGTATCTATGGACATAAATATATATTTTATTTTTCCAAATGGCACATAATGGGTTACATCAGTCTGCCAGATAGCGTTGGGCCGTAGGCCTCTGGGATTTACCCCAGGGGACTGGAGAGGTGGGACTTGTAAGAAGGGCAAACAGGACTTATATGTTCTTACAATCTTTTTTAAATCTTTTATAGGAACTAAAGGAAATTTATTATGTAGACCCTCTCCAATTTAAATGAGAAAGGTCGTGAAGACCTTGGGCTAACTGAAGGTCTTGTTGATATGGGACTGTAACTATTAATACACCTGTGGTGGCCAAACGGTCAGCGGCCTGATTTCCCTCAGAGAGGGGCCCAGATAAGTCTTGATGTCCCCTAAGATGTTGGAGGAAAACAAGTTCATTACGCCACTTTAACAGGGATCGAACCTGAATCATCAGAGGGGTGATAGGATTATTATCTATCTTTATATATGAGGCATTTAGAGTAGGTAATAGGTTAATTACATATAAACTATCTGAGAAAAGATTCATAGGCTCTTGGACATGGGTCAAGGCTAATGCAACAGCATATAATTCTTTAAATTGAGCAGAACCAGTAACTGCTTAAAAGTATTGTGTCCTTTGGCCTGAGGATGGGTGGAATACTACAACTGTTGACCCTTCTTTTCCTCCATCTTGAAGACATTTACTGCCTTGCGGAGTGGCTTGATGGAAAAAAGGATGGAGGGGGTCCATTCCAGTTTGGGAAAAGAAGAGGTCCATTTGGATGACCCGTAATGACAGTCAATTTTTCCTAGAAATCCTTCTAAAGCATAGGAGACTCTAGGGTTGTTTCTCTGTATCCATTCAAAGTCTGACAAATGGTAAGGAATAGTTAAAATATCTGGGTCTTTTCCATAATGCCTCAATGATGTATCTCTCTCTTTTATTATAAGATCTGCTAATTGATCTAATTGGGAATAAACTCGAGGTGCTCCTCTCACAGAGGAATGTATCCACTGTAAGGGGTTACCCATCTGGGTGAGAACAGCTGTAAGGAGCTTAGCACCTGAGAAAATCCACAAATATAGAGGTTGCTTTGGTTGGTATCGAGCCAATTGGGCTGAATTGAGGGCATCTTGGACTTTTTGTAATATTGACAGATGACTTTCTTCTAGTAAAATCACATCAGAGCGGAATTTTTCCCGTACCAACTCAAAGAGAGGTAATGAATCTTCAGTAGAGATATGAAGCCATGGTCTTAACCAGTTTAGCTCTCCTAATAGCTTCTGTAACTCTGCCAAGGAGTAAGATTTTTGAATGACTAGTTGAGGTTTGAGAGGACAAACCGAGTCTAGGCTAAGTTTTGTCCCCAATATTTTAAAGGGAGGAATAGTTTGTATCTTTTCATTGGATATGTGTAACCCTCTTTTTTCTAAGAGCACTCAAAGGGTTAGGTAAGCTGAGTTTAGTTGTTGGACATCAGCAGCTCCCAGGATGATGTCATCCATATAAACATATAGGGTGAGTTGTGATTTTTTTCATTAATGGTGACAGAAGACATGAAACATAATATTGACAAAAAGCTGGGCTGTTAGCCATACCTTGAGGGAGAACTATCCATTCATATCGCTCATCTGGTTTCTGAAAGTTGACTGAGGGGACCGAGAATGCAAATTTTTCATAATCATCTGGATGAAGAGGTATTGAAAAATAACAATCTTTAATATCAATAACAATTAAGGTTAAATCTCTTGAGATAGAAGGGATCCAGGGGAGGCCACGCAGAGGCGTGCCAACAAGGAACATCCTATCATTAATTTTTCGGAGGTCTTGTAACATCCTCCATTTCCCTGTGGCCTTTTGTATAACAAAAACAGGACTGTTCCATGGGCTAAGAGAAGGTCTAATGTGTCCTAGGGCTAACTGTTCTTGGACAATTGCCCTCAAATGGTTTAGTTTTTCAGTAGGAAGGGGCCACTGCTCGACCCAGATTGGGGGGTCATCTCGCCATTGAATGGCAGGAACTTGGGAGCAGTGGCCCTTAGGATTGGGGGTGAGACCCTATTTGATGATTGGAAGTTTTTCTCTCCGTATCTTTAGTTAATATATCATTTTGAAGCTCTCTATGGGTTGTAGTAATGTAAGCCTCTGCTTCTCCTAAGATGTCTTGGCCTAATAAATTAGAAGTTATTCCAAAGGCCACAAGGGGACGAACTTCCCCTTGGTTTCCTTCTATATCTCTCCATCTAAGCCAATTTCTGGTCTCTTCTGAATGAGTGTTTCCACCTACTCCAAGTAACTGAGGCCCTGGAATTAGATCCCATTGGGGTGGAATCTCTTCCTTCCTTAGTATAGTACGATCTGCCCCAGTATCAATTAGGCAATGAAATTTCTTTCCTGACATGTAAATATCTATCTTTGGTCTAATCCCTGGAACAATAGGAAGTGTCCAATGGACCTTAGGGGGACTGTTAGCAGGGGAACCTCCTTGGTGTAATGGAGCTGGAGGCTGCCCCCTCAGGAGTTTAAAGGTTTCCCCTGAATATCAAATTTAGACCTGCAATCCTTTTTCCAATGATATCCTCTTTTACACCTAGGACAAAGTGTTCTAGGGGCAGCTGGACTTTGAGTCTGGCCAGGGGAGCATTCTGGAGGCCGACCATGGCCATTGGAGCAGTCTTTTTTAAAATGGCCTTGTCATCCACACTTAAAACAGGCTCCTTTTCCATTTAAAACTGTTGCTAATACCTCAGTATGGGCATTAAGGGCCATGGCCAATATTTGAGATTGGTGAGTTGTCGAACCCACATCTTTGGTGGCAATAATCCATCTCCCCATAGATCTATCTTTTAACCCAGCACAGGCCAGTTTGTGATCTGCAGTCATTCCTTCCCAGACTAACATTTTGGCAAATTGGTCCCTCATCGCACCAGGTGGAAATTTCCTTTGAAGGCTTTTTTCCACTCTCTCAATAAATGTGGCTAGATCCTCATTAGCTTTTTGAGTGATTCCACCTATAGGAGGCTCTGTAGGGCCTTCCTCTAGCTTCTTCCATGCTGCTAGCCCTAAAGCTCGCACATATTCTCGGTACGGAGCTGGTAATGCTGCTTGTTGAATTCCTGTGGCATATTGGTCACTAGTTCCTGACAGCATCCCAAAGGTTATCGGTATGGGAGGATTTGTAGTTTGGTTCCTCTCAGCCTGCATATGGCATTCATCAGAAAAATATGCACACCATTTAAGGAATAACGGTCCTGGGAGCACAGCTTTTGTTAAATCTTTCCAATCTCTACTCGTACAGGCGTGATGAGCGAGATTTTGTAAAATGCATTTTGCCCATGGCGAGTTTGGACCATCTTCCGCTACAGCCTTTTTAAATTCTTTTAATTCTTGAGTCTCCCAGGGATACCAAATTTGAGGTCTGTCTGCTCTCGGATTTAAATTAACTGGAAATGCCATTACAGGTGAAAGCCCACTAGAAGGCGCTAGCGCCTCTTGGTATAGTGGTGGCGCAGAAGGCTCAACAGGGGCGGGCTCATAAAATGGCGGATCCTGCTCACAAGGTGGTGAGCCATGTGGCCGGTGGCCTTTGTCCTCAGGGAATTTGTTTAGAGCTCTCTAAAGGAGGGGCTGTAACTTTTAATTCCCTGGAGCGAGATTTCTTTGTTTTTAGGGATTGGTTAGATTTCTCCAAATTTGCAGACCGGGAGGGGCTGTTTAAATTCTCCAGACTGGGAAAGATTAGATCTTTTTGTTTTTTGTAAGAGCGAGCATGTTTTTAGGGCGGATAAAGCTGGATAAACTCCCGGAGGCGGGACTTCCCCATATTCAATTTCTCTGTCTCTTAAAATTTGTTTCACTTCATCCCACATTTCCCAAGAATTAAAATCAGACTTTGGGAGCCAGGGAGTCGCCCGTATTAACGAATTCCAAATCACTTCCGCTTGGCTATCAGATATTTGGAGACCTTGCTTTCCTAAAATACATCGCCATGCCTCGAGGGCTGGGTCTTCAGATTTTCTAAATGTTAATGCTTGCACCATAATAGAGGGTATTTTTTGCCAGAGAAAGAGACCCTGTGTCTCTAACTGTGTTAAGCCCACCGATAATTTTTTCCCACCCCACGTTGGGCGCCAACCTGCCTGGGGCTGCTGAGTTATGAATGGGGCCGAGTTTTAAGCTACCCCCCTTTTGGGCCCTAAAGGGGGTTTTCTTTCTGCCCGCAGAAACAACTTACCCAGCGAGGATGGGCTTAAGGACAAACATATGCTGAGTGCCTTCCTCTGCCTGATGGACAGAAACCACGCCACACCCAGGGAGTTTTGTATAGCAAGCAAAAATTTAAAAACTCAACTTTATTGGCAAGTTGCTGAACTTAAATAGGCCTAGAACTAACAACAACAGCCAGCAGGGCAGTTCGGTCTCTCACGCTACATCATAGCCACACCCCTTTGCTTAGCCCTGGTCCTACTAGGGTGTGGTAAGCAGCCAATGTCCTTCCCCTTGGCAGACATGAGTCCCAACAAATATCCATACACAAATCAATGTTTGTTAAGATGTACTAGTTATGAGTGGTTATATGAGGAATTTTATTATCCAAGCATCTTGGTTTAACATGAACTAAATAAGTCCAGGAGGGGGTTGGGGTTGTGGCTCAGCAGCAGAGCTCTTGCCTAGCATCTCCGAGGCTCTGGGTTTGATCCTCAGCACCACATAAAAAATAAATAAATAAAATAAAGGTATTGTGTCCAACTAAAAAAAATTTTTAAAAATAAATAAAATAAGTCTAGTAAAAAAAAAAAAAAACTATTTGATGTCACTGAAAACTGTAAAAAAAACCCAATATCACAATCAGTAATATTTGTAGAAGTCTCCAGGAATATAATTAATGTTGATAATTGACTTCATGAGACTAAAACATGTATACATGTTTTAAGGGACAGTGGATAAAGCAGAATAAAAATCCTGCAATTCTTTCAACTTTTCTCATTAGTGTTTTGTGTGCATAAGGCAGGTTTTGCAGGTGGAAAACTTTGGGGAAGGGATAGAAACCTTTGTTTTGACTGTAGCATATCTCATTATTTGATAGAAAAAGAAAGAAGAAAGAGAATGGGGTGGTACAGGAGATTTTATGGGCAATGTGAGAGTGAAACTAGAGATCAAGTGAAAGAAAATAGTCATTTTAAAAGACAGTAAGATACGTTTGCCTGGAAAAGGAAGTGGGTTTGAGTGCTGTGTTGGAAGATGAGGCTGAAAAAGAAGCAGTAGAGACCTGGATGCCAAGGTAAGGCACACAAGCACATCTCATAGGCTTTGAGAGCCATCCGAGCATCATGAGCAGGATAATGGTTTGTGGAAAGTGGCATTTCAGGAAAAACTTCTTGAGCACATACTAAGTGCTCATCATTGTTCCACATTTTTTGCATGCAAAGTCTCTCATTTTATTCTAGCAGGATTCCTGACAAACAGGCATCATTAGGCCCAATTTACAAAAGAGTAAAGTGAGTTCATTCAGGGTAAGCTTGTCTAAAATATTGTAAGTAGTAGATCCTCTAAATTGGGAGATGATTGGACAAGTCCCAGACTGAGGTTATGAGAGTCACAAAGAGCAGCAAAGTTGGCAAGGCTGGGAGGAAGAATTACAGAGGACAGGGACGGGAAAAAAGTGAGATGAAGCCAATGGACAGATGCAGGTAATGGAGGGAAAAGGCAAAGGCAAAGTCCAAGCTAATGATTTATAGTGTGAGTAACAAGAACAAAAATACCGATAGAGAAAATTGTGGGTGGGGGACTAGATTTAGTGGGAGAAGTTGAGGGAGAGAGAAGATGATTATTTGCCATGGGACATTCAGATGGAGGCATCTAGCAAATATTGAGAAAGAAAGGACAGGTTTGGACTTAAAATGATCAAGAAGATAAGTAAGTGACAAGCTGATCCAAAATTTGTGTGTGTGTGTGGTCACTTCTATCATATTAAAAAAAACAGCCATTGATCCTGTTCATTTCATATTTTGAATTGTGTGAAATGAGTATTCATAAAGAGTCCACCAAAGTCATTTTCAGACATCTTTAGAAAATTATTCCTGCTTGCCAGCATCCCACAGATTAATTTTGTGAACATCAGAAAAGATGTACAAAAGAGGCCCACAGCAAAACTTTTCAAACTTCGAGTATCTCTGTCTACAGCATTAGAGATCTCCTACACAGCAGCTCCTTAATCTACTTCATTCATTGTTCACCTAAAACACATACTATGTATCCATGTCAAATTCCAAATTGTTTTAGATCCCTGTTCCCACCTTCCCCTTCTCCATCCAGACTAAAAAAACTGAAGACAAGAGAAAAGCTAAAGAAGGTTGCAGCTTATTTCACACACAAACCATGAATTTACCATCTACATATTTGGAGGAATGAAGCTGGGGGAGCTTCATTTGGAGTTGATATTTGAACCACACCACATTTTGGTAGCTGAATTAAGGGCAGAGAAATGCAAATAGCTTATAGAATTCCAATCATTGTGTAGATCTGAGACTCTTCCAGCCAGACAGAGGTAAAACGTACATCAATGCATATGGCCCATATGCATTACAACAGCCAGGTTAAAGGGCAGGCAGGGCTGACAAAAGCCTTTTGAAATAACATCTCAGAAACATGTATTCCAGATGATTTTCTCAGGAACAGAGGGCCAATTTTAAATACTGGACCTTGGTGTTAATTTTGCCACAAACCTTTTGTCACAACCATATTCCTCCCTTTTCAAAAAGTAATGTTTATTCTGTGCCACTGTATATTGGATATAGAAAAATTTTTAATGTATTTTTTAAAATATGTATTTACTTACTTTTAGTTGTATACAATACCTTTATTTTTATGTGGTGCTGAGAATTGAACACCAGGCAGCGCACATGCGAGGCAAGTGCTCTACCACTGAGCCACAACCCCAACCCAAGAAAACTTGTTTTTTATTTTACCAGAGCTCACAGTCAAGATCTTGCCTTGAGTCTCAGAGGAGACTTTGGACTTGAACAGGACCTTTGGGCAGTGCTAAATCTGCTAAGACTATGGAACTCCTGTAAAGGAACCAAAGGCTTTTTCTACTGTGAGATGGATAGTAGTTATTAGGGAACAGGGGCAGCATATTACTGTTTGGATATGAGTTGTCCCCTAGAAGCTCAAGCTATTGCAATAATATTTGGAGGAAAATGAGTAGATTATGTGAGCTAGAACCTAATCAGTCCAACTGAGTGGCCACAGTAGGCAAGTGGGATAAGTATGGAGGTGGTGGGTTACTAAAGGTGTGTCCTGAAAGTGCTATTATTCCTAAAGTCCCTTCCTTTCTGTTGAGCTTCCTAACCCACCATTAGTAGAGCATCTCTCCTATCCTGGGCCATGTTCCCATGATGTGCTGCTTCAACGTGAACACAGAGCAAAGAAGTTGGCCTTCCATATACTGAGACCTCTGAAAATCTGAGCTCCAAATAAACTGTACTGCCTTTAAGTTGTTCTTATGCATTTTGGTCATATTTATGTAAAAACTGACTGAAAATAAATGCATGAGGTCCTTTGGTTTTTTACATCCCTTTACTCTTTCCACACACATTCCAACAGGTTCCTCTGTTGCCATGGTAGCCAACAGTCTCAGAACACAGACTTTTAACAGTTGGATGTTTAAGCCACTGGGAAGAAGGATCAGAAGGACTTTGAATATCCTGCATATGCCACTGGATTTGGCAGCTCTTTCCATGTGGGAAGCAATCAGATCTCAGTGGGACTCATCTTCAATGTGAGTGTGTGTGTATGTGTGTGTGTGTGTGTGTGTGTGTGTAAGAGAGAGAGAGAGAGAGAGAGAGAGAGAACAGAGAGAGGACACACAGAGAGAAGAAATTGTGCCTGTGCTTTTCCCCACTTAACATGCTATGGTATAAATGAAAATGCTGGAATAAAAATGCCATCACATTATTGTATAATTGGCATTTAAATAGCTATATTTTCTAGAGAAAAATTGAGTCATAACAACATAAGATATTAAAATAGTTTTGAGCTTTGGACCACTAATCCAAAAAATAAGAATATGATGAGGGAGAGAGTCCAGACACTGATAGATAAAAAAAGAGGTATTGACTAATGTTGGGACTTATGTCTGCCAAGGGGAAGGACTTTGGCTGCTTACCATGCCCTTTGGAGGACCAGGGCTAAGCAAAGGGGTGTGGCTATGATGTAGCATGAGAGTCTGAACCGCTCTGCTGGTTGATTGGTTAGTTCTAGAGCTATTTAAGTTCAGCACCTTGCCAATAAAGTTGAGTTTTTGGCTTCTTGCTCTTTCTACAAAAAAACTCCCTGGGTGTGGCGTGATATCCGTCCAGCAGGCGGGTGGGAGACACTCAGCTATTTTTGTCCGCTAAGCCCATCTTCGCCCGGTAAGTTACATTCTTTCTGCAGGCAGAAAGAAACCCCTTTTGCTGAAGGCCAGCTTCAGCAAAGATGTTAAGTTCTTCCCGTTTTGGTGCTGAAGGGAACGTCGACGACAGGAATAATCCACACACAGGTTGTAGAAAATCTTTCTACTGTTCTTATTTTACTTTTCTCAGTATGGTTTTTTATACATTCCAACAAGCACAGTAATTCACATTTTTTTCTTAGGGAGGTAACATAAAGGAATTTCAGTAAAGAAGATTACAATGAAGGGTTTCCAGGAATTATCTATACAATAAAGATTTCCAGTAATTGATTGTAAAGGGTTTCAGGAATCACCTAGGGAAGATCAGTTATCTCAACTACTGATTAATCTTATCTATAGGTAGGGGAAGGTATTCTAAAAGTCTTAAAGCTAATGTTAAAAATTCTTTAACTTTAGGTGTGCCTGATTATATTGTCCTAGTATCTTCTTTAAACTTCAACTGGGCTCATCCTACCGGCTTAGCTAGTTTCTGGCTTTAGATTCCACAGGGCCATTGAACTGGTTTTATTATAGATAATTAAATATATTAGAACCTGGTGGTCATACAATAGAAATACATCAAGAGTACAGACAGAAAGCACACAAACTTAATTCTTGGTGGTCGCATAAAGTGGCATCTCATCCGCAAAGAGGAGCGGAGCTCAGACCTCCAGGCATTTGGAGGGAGCTTGGGCTCAAACTCATTTGCATAACCAAGGAAAAAACCCAGATCTCTGGATAAGCAGACAGACACCTGGCTTGATTCTTGGTTTGGAAGAACTAGGCCCACACAGCCCTGAATTAACAGGTTGGGGGTAAGCTCAATTCCCAGGTTGGGGAGATCTCAGACTCACAGCCCCGAATTAACGGGTTGGGGTCGAGCTCAAATCCCCAGATGAGAAACACCACATCTCCCCCGTTCTTTTAATTTGAGGGCAGCGACCTCTGTAGATGTGTTTCTAAGGCCTTTCCAGAAAAGTCTGAGGAAGACTGGAAGAACAAAGCATAAGATTATAATGAACAGGATAGCAAAACCAAGATTTATCAAGTAGGACCACCACGTGCTATTAAAAACTGTAGCTTTTATATTATTAAACAAATCTGTTGCAAAGTCCACAGTGGAATCAGTAGCCAGATGGGCATGGCTAATTTCACTCACCCGCATTTGCAGGGAGTGAATATCTGGAGCCACATCTGAGTTATTCCAGATTCCCAGCAAATGGGACTTAACCTTGGTCCAACTATGCTCAGATTTATTGTAACCTAATGGAGTAATGCAAATCCATTTATAGTTAGCATGACATCTAGTTGTCATACGAGTCTTAATATTTTGGATTTGATTTCCCACATAAAGGATGGCTTCTTCTAAAGCATTTATCCTAGCCTCTAACTTTCTATCTATCTTCTCTTGTATAGCCATGGCTGCAGAAATATTTTGAGATAAAGTATTCACATGATTAGCTGTATGAATTTCTCTAACTAGAGCAGTAGAAGAAATAGCAATAGAGCCTAATATTCCTATAAGAGCAGATATTCCTAAAATAAGGGCTGCAACAAATCTTTTAGGCCTAATCAATTCATTTAACTCTTTAAATATTTGGATCCCTTGATCATCATACCATTTTTCATTTAATTTGACAGGAAGCATATTACAAAAGTTGTATAATTTTTGGGTATAATACTTTGCAAACAATTAGTTAGCATACATTTTTGGCAGTCAACAGAATAGACATCATTGATTATTCTTATCTTCATAATTTTATGGTTCCCAATTAATATAGCATGGGGGGCATTTACACAAGCTATGAGGTCTTATGCAAAACCATGACATGAGAAATTCCCCCAAGTAACTCAGGAACATTGGTAGGTACCTTAATGTCTGATTGTCCCCAGTCAGTTATTAAGGAGGGGCGGATCTGAGAAATAAGTCCAATAGAACCAGTCAGCAGAAGTTGTAGTTATCCCACAGGCAAGCAGAGTGATGATGGCGAGGAACAGCTTCTCCGGGGTAACAGGTGATCCTTGGCTGTCAACCAGATGCCGTGCATGAGCGAGGAGATTCTGTAGTTGACTCCAAGAGGGCAGTGATGATTCTTGTTGAGCCCGCCTTTGAGAGCAAGATGAGAGAAATCGGAACTCAGTTTTTTCATCCCGTTTTCATCTTTGAGGTGTCCTCTGTGGGCATGGCCGCTGCTGGCGAGGTCTCCATCTGCGCCGTGGGGGGGCTCATAATGTCTTATGAGGCGGTCCGGTATCCACAAAGGTGTGGGGGCTTCCTGAGGAAACACATATGCGTACCCTCTCCCTGATGTTAATAGGATATCGGGTCCTCTCCATTGACCTGTTAACAGATCTTTTACATAGACGTCTGTGTTGACTGAGCCTGTTGCAGCGAGGGGGTGAAAGACAGGTTAGCAAATTCAAAAGTCAGTTGTTTCTCTTGGGTCTGGTGTGTCCTCTGCAGGTAGGCTGGTGCTGAAACCTCCATCTGTGCTGGGCCTGGTCTGTGGAAAAAACATAAGCACAGCCTCCACCCACCAGATGTCAAAAGGACATTAAATCTTCTCTATTGACTTGTTAAAAGGCCCTTTTATTTTGAAAAGAGTATGTGGTAATATATGATGAAATTTTCTATTTCTTAATATAGAAATTTGAGCTTTTAATGTCTGATGAGCTCTTAAGGAAATAACATTATAATATTTTAAGAAAATTTTTTTTGTCTTTTTCCCACACAGATTAACATTTAACCTTAGGGAAGAGAAAAAAAACCTTAAATAGCTTCATATACTTACTTAACCAACTCACACAGGCCTCTTACCTCACTTACATAAACCCTCTTACTTCATCACAAAAAGTCTCTCTTATCTTGAAACATATTCTTTTCCTTCAATTTAATATGGTTTCCATACCTATAACCTTCTGATTACTTTCTCTCACGTGCTATCCCTTTTTTCTGTTCACCTTTAGAGACAATTTTTATAATAATTTGAATTTAGACAAATTATTTCATCTTAATAAAAATATTTTGTTATTTACAGTACTCTTAACTGGAACAGGTGAAACTTTTGAGCCTTTCTATATAGAGAAGTCTTTTATAAACCTTTGTATATAAAATTACATACATCTGGCAGCCATTTCATGAGAAAACACAATGCTTAATTATATAGAATTAATTATACCTGTTGGAACTTTAACCTCCTTCAGTGATAAAAAGGAAATTTTAAAATTTCTTTTTTAATTTACCAACTTATGAAAACAACCAATAATGTCTCTAAATAGAATTTAAGGAGTTATTTAATGGCATATATAACAGTCAGCATCTTTACCTTGCAAAGAAATTAGATGTTAAACAAATAAAGTTATTTATAAATGAGTAATCTCATGTTAAATTGATTTTACCTATTTTTTCTTTGTAGAGGATGAGTCCTGCAACCAAGGGTTATTAAGGCATTAACATATTATTTGCTTTTAGACCAACTGAAGAGAATTGTGAGTTAAGTTCTCATATTAGAAGCACCTTTATTATTTTTATATGTTTATTTAAGTTAAATTGAACTTATAATTCACGTGAATTAAGGTATTTGGATCCACTTAAAAACACTTTATGATGAGCAGCTCATTTTGTATTTGCCAACACTTATATCATATAAATGACATATGAACATATACATATAGACATACAAACATAAAAGACAAGTGTGCACACATAACACAATAGCAAAAGGCCTTGTAGCTTTTGTAGATGAATCTCCATTGCAATGGTATAGATGTTTAAAACTCTATAATTAAATAAAAAACAAAACTGATCAAAACAATATCAACTCAGATGTATAGAATTAAAGTTATGAGCTCAAAAAAATATTATATATATATATATTGATTCTAAGAAAAAGCAAAAGTCTTTAGATAAAATGACCGGCCGGTAATGGAAAAACCCAGGTAAAAAGACACCTTTATCTTATGTTTTTTCTTTTGGGGCTTAAGCTTGATGTTTATCCATTTGTCTTGACTGAGGTCTGGAACAGTGAGAAAACTGCTTTTTGTTAGTTTCATAACATTAAAACAGTGATTTTTTAGTTAGCTGATCAGTAGAAGCATTTCCTGTGCTTAAAGAACCAAAGAGGTTAGAATGTCCCTGGATATGTCCTACAAAAGAGAAATTTATTTATTCTTTGATAAATTAAAGACTGTAATTTTAAAAGACTATATGTTATAGATAATTGTAATGATAAAGTAGAAGTCTCAATAGCAGGAAACAAATTAGCAATATATTGAGAATCAGTATATAAATTAAATGCCTGAGGCACCTTTTCAAAGGCAGTAATGATTGCAATAAGTTCAATTTTTTGAGAAGTCTCAAAAGTTTGCTGTACTATAGGTGCATTATTGCCAATAATAGTAATTGCAACTCCATTAGATGATCTATCAGTAAATATTAAAGATGCATTTGATAATGGCTCTTGAGAACATTTTTTAGGAAATATAAATTTAATTTTTAGAAATAAACTGTAACAATGGATGATTGGGCAAATAAAAACAAAATTTCTCCATGAAATCATGACTGCAAGTGAAATAATGTCCTTTTGCCACAGTAATAAGAAATTTAATCATCTATAGAAGCATTATTATATCTCTTAAAAAAACTATGAACAAGTTCTTCCTAGTATAGCGGCAGCAATAACAATACCTTAGATATGGGCAGGAGTTACATCTATATAGCTTTTAATGAAATTGGCTAAAGATCCTGTTTTTCTAACGGGTCTAGCAATGCTTGATAGGTTGGATTTGCAATAAACATTAGTAGCTTATCTTAGAGAAGACTTTTGATAGCAAAAATTAAACCTGTGGTGTAAAATAAGTTTTACCTATCATAAACATAGAAAGCGATAAGCCTGTTTTGTTTTTTTGTTTTGAAATATCACAGCCAAATGACCTGTGTAGCCTTTTCTTAATAAGTTGCCTATAAAAGTAAATATTGTTTTGGAGTTAAGCTTAACTTTGTTCTATAGCCAATAAAAGGGAGTTATCTGTTTTGTAGCAGTAGAATTAACTAGTTGCAAAGTATAAGGGGAAGTTGAATTGAAAATTTTGATTGAGTTTTTAGCTCTAAAACCAATTTAAAGGTTGGGGGGAGTGTAGGATTTTCTAGAAAATTACCGGGCAGGCTTCCGAGGGAAAAGCTTCAAGATTAATTGTCCTTGTTTATTATATTTAGATTTACATTCACGAGCCCAATGAAAACCCTTTTGGCATTTTGGACACACAGTTTTTGGCCTAGGATTCTTTTCCTCTTTATTATTATGTGGGCAGTTACGGCTAAAGTGCCCAACTTGACCGCAGAAAAACATTGTCCTTTAGTGGTATTATCAAAAGATTTCTTAGGAGCAGGATTTGAGCCATATCTCTTTAAAAACTGTGAATAAGTCTGGCCCTTTAGGGCTGCAGCAAATGCTATGCCTTGAATATGGGCTGGGGTAGTATCCACACATGTCTTAATAAAATCAATTAAAGTTCCAGTCTTTCTAATTGGGCGAAGTAACGCCTGACAGGTGGTGTTGGCGTTCTCAAAAGCCAGCTGTTTGGTCAGCAAGTCGGCTGCTTCTGCATGAGGAATTACTTTAGCAATAGTGCTTTCCAGCCTAGCAACAAAATCCTCGTAAGGCTCAGAAGCTTGTTGTCTGATATTTGAAAGAAATGCCTGTTTAGATTCAGAAGTAGGAAGATTTCTCCATGCTACTAAAGCACATTTGCTGACCTCTTGCAATGCATGTTGCGGTATTTTCATCTGGTCTTCAGCTGAATAATATTCTCCAGTCCCATCAACATGGAGATAGTATATTTATATGCCCCTCTTCTAAATGCTGTTTCCGCAACAACTCGCTTTACATTATCCTCATAATCAGCCTTCCATAATAGATACTGACCAGGAGGCAGACAAGACCTTGCAGTTTGTTGCCAATCATAAGGAGTCATCCATTCAGCAGATAAAGAGTCAACCAGTTGTAAAGTATATGGGGAAGTAGGGCCAAAATTTCTAACAGCCACCTTCAACTCTTTTAATAACTTAAACGGGAGGGGCTCCCAATGTGGGGGAGCTTCAAAGTTAGGATCTACTGTTTTTAAAGTTGCCACCGGGCAAGTCAGGGAAATATCTCCTAATTGCCTGGCTATAGCTGCTGCTCCCCAAAAATCCACCATGATGACAGGGAGGTAATTGTGGTCCCATAGTTGGCCCTCTCCTTTCAGAGACTTTAGGTGGGGATGGAGGGGCAAATGGGAGTAGCAGGAACAGATGACATAGGCCCAGGAAGCTGGTTCTTACATGTTGCTTCCTTTAAATCATTTTGGTCATCACTTAAATTGCTATCAGTTTTATCCTCAGAAACATTAGTTGCAGATTTGCAGTCTGACTTATCTGCGGCAGGCTCTGCAAGAGGAGTTTGTTTTGGCTTCTTTATCCTATTTATAAGGCAAACTGCTCTATGAACAGAATTTAAAGCATCTTTAAATAAATTCCTTAAGGGAAAGACATCTATTGGGGTCCTTTTTGACCCATAATGGTTATAACAAGGTTTTATCTCTTTTCTTAACCCTTTCCATGTATTTAAACTTAAAGTTCCTTCTTGAGTAAACCAAGGGAAACACTCTTGATTAAAATAAGAAAACTGTTTCAGCTGCTTAGAAGTAGCAGCGGCACCTCTCTTATTTAACCTCTGTTTAACTACATCTATAAAGAGCCCTCTCTCTCGGGACTCGATATGGCCCATGACTTCTCAAAAATAAAAATAAAAGTTCTTTGGTTACTTACTCTTCTCTAAATTGGCCTTTCTCTGCCAACGGACCCCGGACGTCCTTGAGTAAGAAATCTAGTTCCCTCCCGAGTATCTACTATTTCTCTCTATAATTAAATTATAACGCAAAAGGCAGCTTACCAATCGGGAGTCCCTGTTCGGGCGCCAATTTGCTGAAGGCCAGCTTCAGCAAAGATGTTAAGTTCTTCCCGTTTTGGTGCTGAAGGGAACGTCGACGACAGGAATAATCCACACACAGGTTGTAGAAAATCTTTCTACTGTTCTTATTTTACTTTTCTCAGTATGGTTTTTTATACATTCCAACAAGCACAGTAATTCACATTTTTTTCTTAGGGAGGTAACATAAAGGAATTTCAGTAAAGAAGATTACAATGAAGGGTTTCCAGGAATTATCTATACAATAAAGATTTCCAGTAATTGATTGTAAAGGGTTTCAGGAATCACCTAGGAAGATCAGTTATCTCAACTACTGATTAATCTTATCTATAGGTAGGGGAAGGTATTCTAAAAGTCTTAAAGCTAATGTTAAAAATTCTTTAACTTTAGGTGTGCCTGATTATATTGTCCTAGTATCTTCTTTAAACTTCAACTGGGCTCATCCTACCGGCTTAGCTAGTTTCTGGCTTTAGATTCCACAGGGCCATTGAACTGGTTTTATTATAGATAATTAAATATATTAGAACCTGGTGGTCATACAATAGAAATACATCAAGAGTACAGACAGAAAGCACACAAACTTAATTCTTGGTGGTCGCATAAAGTGGCATCTCATCCGCAAAGAGGAGCGGAGCTCAGACCTCCAGGCATTTGGAGGGAGCTTGGGCTCAAACTCATTTGCATAACCAAGGAAAAACCCAGATCTCTGGATAAGCAGACAGACACCTGGCTTGATTCTTGGTTTGGAAGAACTAGGCCCACACAGCCCTGAATTAACAGGTTGGGGGTAAGCTCAATTCCCAGGTTGGGAGATCTCAGACTCACAGCCCCCGAATTAACGGGTTGGGGTCGAGCTCAAATCCCCAGATGAGAAACACCACACCCTTTTAGGGCCCCAAAAGGGGGGTAGCTTTAGACCGCGGCCCCATTAATAACTCAACAGTACCGGCAGGTTTGCGCCCAAGCGGGCACGAAAATTATTCGTGGGCTTAGCACGGTTAGAGATGCAATGTCTCTCTGGCAAAAATACCCTCTATTATGGGGCAAGCATTAATATTTAGAAAATCTCAAGACCCAGCCCTCGAGGCATGGCGATGTATTTTAAGAAAGCAAGGTCTCCAGATTTCTGATACACAAGCTGAAATAATTTGGAATTCATTAATACGAGTGGCTCCCTGGCTCCCAAAGTCTGATTTTAATTCTTGGAAAACGTGGCGCGAAGTGGAACAAATTTTAAGAGAGCGAGAACATGAATACGGGGAAATCCCACCTCCGGGAGTTTATCCAACTTTATCCGCCCTAAAAACATGCTCTCTCTTGGAGACAGCAAAAGAATCTGCAGAGGCCACAGAGCAGGCACCTCAGATCATACGAGTTGAGGTAACAGAGCAGGCCCTGCGGGAAAATAAAATATCTAGTCTTTCCCGGTCCGGAGAAATAAACAATCCCTCCCGGGCTGCGGATTTGGAGAAGCCTAACCAATCCCTAAAAACAAAGAAATCTCGATCCGGGGAATTAGAAAAAAATTACAGCCCCTCCCTTAGAGAGCTCTAACAAATTCCCTGAGGACAAAGGCCACCAGCCACATGGCTCACCACCTTGTAAGTGGGATCCGCCATTTTATGAGCCAGTCCCTGCTGAGCCTTCTGCCCCACCGCTTTACCAAGAGGCGCCAATATCACAGCAGCTGCTAGCGCCCTCTGGTGGGCTTTCACCTGTAATGGCATTTCCAGTTAATTTAAATCCGAGAGAAGACAGACCTCAGATTTGGTACCCCTGGGAGACTCAAGAGTTAAAAAAGTTAAAAAAAGCTGTGGCAGAAGATCGGCCAAACTCGCCATGGGCAGAATGTATTTTACAAAGTCTCGCCCATCATGCCTGTATGAGTAGAGATTGGAAAGATCTAACCAAAGCTGTGCTCCCAGGACCTTTATTCCTTAAATGGTGTGCATATTTTTCTGATGAATGCCATATGCAGGCTGAGAGGAACCAAGCTGGAAATCCTCCCATACCAATAACCTTTTGGAACGCTGTCAGGAACTAGTGACCAATATGCCACAGGTATTCAACAAGCAGCAATACCAGCCCCACACCGAGAACAGGTGCGAGCTTTAGGGCTGGCAGCATGGAAGAAGCTAGAGGAAGGCCCAACAGAGCCTCCTATAGGTGAAATCACTCAAAAAGCTAATGAGGATCTGGCCACATTTATTGAGAGAGTGGAAAAAAGCCTTCAAAGGAAACTTCCACCTGGTACGATGAGGGACCAATTTGCAAAAATGTTAGTTTGGGAAGGGATGACCACTGATCACAAGCTGGCCTGTGCCGGGTTAAAAGATAGATCTATGGGGAGATGGATTATTGCCACCAAAGATGTGGGTTCGACAACTCACCAATCTCAAATATTGACCCACGGCCCTTAATGCCCATACTGAGGTATTAGCAACAGTTTTAAATGGAAAAGGAGCCTGTTTTAAGTGTGGACAACAAGGCCATTTTAAAAAAAGACTGCCCCAATGGCCCTAGTCGGCCTCCAGAATGCTCCCCTGGTCAGACTCAAAGTCCAGCTGCCCCTAGAACACTTTGTCCTAGGTGTAAAAGAGAATATCATTGGAAAAAAAGATTGCAGGTCTAAATTTGATATTCAGGGGAAACCTGTAAACTCCTTAAGGGGCAGCCTCCAGCCCCATTACACCAAGGAGGTTCCCCTGCTCACAGTCCCCCTAAGGTCCATTGGACACTTCCTATTGTTCCCAGGGATTAGACCAAAGATGGATATTTATATATCAGGAAAGAAATTTTGTTGCCTAATTGATACTGGGGCAGATTGTACTATACTAAGGAAGGAAGAGATTCCACCCCAATGGGAACTAATTCCAGGGCCTCAGTTACTTGGAGTAGGTGGAAACACTCATTCAGAAGAGACCAGAAATTGGCTAGATGGAGAGATATAGATGGAAACCAAGGGGAAGTTTGCCCCTTGTGGCCTTTGTATTAACTTCTAATTCATTAGGCCAAGACATCTTAGGAGAAGCAGAGGCTTACATTACTACAACCCATAGAGAGCTTCAAAATGATATATTAACTAAAGATATGGAGAGAAAAACTTCCAATCATCAAATAAGGTCTCACCCCCAATCCTAAGGGCCACTGCTCCCCAAGTTCCTGCCATTCAATGGCGAGATGGACCCCCAATCTGGGTCGAGCAGTGGCCCCTTCCTACTGAAAAACTAAACCATTTGAGGGCAATTGTCCAAGAACAGTTAGCCCTAGGACACATTAGACCTTCTCTGGGCCCATGGAACAGTCCTGTTTTTGTTATACAAAAGGCCACAGGGAAATGGAGGATGTTACAAGACCTCCGAAAAATTAATGATAGGATGTTCCTTGTTGACACGCCTCTGCGTGGCCTCCCCTGGATCCCTTCTATCTCAAGAGATTTAACCTTAATTGTTATTGATATTAAAGATTGTTATTTTTCAATACCTCTTCATCCAGATGATTATGAAAAGTTTGCATTCTCGGTCCCCTCAGTCAACTTTCAGACACCAGATGAGCGATATGAATGGTAGTTCTCCCTCAAGGTATGGCTAACAACCCAGCCTTTTGTCAATATTATGTTTCATGTCTTCTGTCACCATTAATGAAAAAATCACAGCTCACCCTATATGTTTATATGGATGACATCATCCTGGGAGCTGCTGATGTCCAACAACTAAGCTCAGCTTACCTAACCCATCGAGAGCTCTTAGAAAAAGGAGGTTTACATGTATCCAATGATAAGATACAAACTATTCCTCCCTTTAAAATATTGGGGACAAAACTTAGCCTAGACTCGGTTTGTCCTCTCAAACCTCAACTAGTCATTCAAAAATCTTATTCCTTGGCAGAGTTACAAAAGATATTAGGAGAGCTAAACTGGTTAAGACCATGGATTCATATCTCTACTGAGGATTTATTACCTCTCTTTGAGTTGCTACGGGGAAAATCCCCCTCTGATGTGATTTTACTAGAAGAAAGTCATCTGTCAATATTACAAAAAGTCAAAGATGCCCTCAATTCAGCCCAATTGTCTCGATACCAACCAAAGCAACCTCTATATTTGTGGATTTTCTCAGGTGCTAAGCTCCTTACAGCTGTTCTCACCCAGATGGGTAACCCCTTACAGTGGATACATTCCTCTGTGGGAGGAGCACCTCGAGTTTATTCCCAATTAGATCAATTAGCAGATCTTGTAATAAAAGGGAGAGATACATCATTGAGGCATTATGGAAAAGACCCAGATATTTTAACTATTCCTTACCGTTTGTCAGACTTTGAGTGGATACGGAGAAACAACCCTAGAGTCTCCTATGCTTTAGAAGGATTTCTAGGAGAAGTTGACTGTCATTACGGGTCAACCAAATGGACCTCTTCTTTTCCCAAACTGGAGTGGACTCCCCCCATCCTTTTTTCCACCAAGCCACTCCCCAAGGCAGTAAATGCCTTCACAGATGGAGGAAAAGAAGGGTCAGCAGTTGTAATGTTTCACCCA